>PVLC010015115.1:0-37953 GCA_004027655.1 Graphiurus murinus
CAAATGCTGGGATTACAAGCGTGCGCCACCATGCCTGGCTCGTCGCTTTCATTTTTATGATTGAATTGTAGTGTATCTTTATGTTTGTGTGATGCTAAAACTTTCTCCCTTTAAGTTTATGTATAAATAAACCAATTCCAAATAAATAAATCAGTTATTTAATGTTTCTCAATAATACTACTTTCTTGCTTAGGAACTGACTATAGCACTGTTATAAATGGTAAGGTAGGACCTGCCATGTTAATATTTCTTTTTCCTTTGTGCTTATATCCTATACTTTTCACCTTTATTCTTCTCCTTCTTTGAATACATTTTCTTCCCACTGAAATAATTTCTACTTATTTATCAGTCCTCCCATTTATTCTTAGTATCAAATTTTTGTCTAACTCATTTAATATTTCATAGTTATTCTCTTTTTATTCCCTCTCATTTGTTTTCTCCTTGATGTAATAATTCTTGTATTCTTCTTTAGTAAAGATTTGGATACAGAAACTGAATTTGATGGTATTGCCATCTTGTTAGTTTTTTTTTAAGCCTCTGAATTACTTTAATTAATTTGTGGTTTTATATATATTTATATATAATTTATTATTATATACATATATAATACAATTTTTATCTTAACTAATTTTTTTTGTTTGTTTTTTTTTGGTACTGGGGATTGAACTCAGGGGCATTCTACCTCCGAGCTACACCCCCAGTCCTATTTTTTATTCTTTATTTTGAAATAGGGTCTCACTAAGTTGCAGAGGGCCTCGCTAAGTAGCTGAGGCTGGCCATGAACCCGGATCCTCCGATCTCCGCCTCCCAAGTACTAGGATTACAAGTGTGCGCCACCATGCCCGGCTCATATTAACTATTTTTAAGTATATATTCAGTGGTGATAAGTACATTCATATTGTTGTGTAACCAATCTCCAAAACTTTTCTTGGAAAACTGAAATTCTATACCCATTAAACAATAATTTAGCATTCTCCTTCTCCCATTCTTTGATAATCACCACTTTATTTTCTTTCTCTGTGACTCTGACTTCTAGGTGCTTCATATAAGTGGAATCAGACAGTGACTTGGTTTATTTCACTTAGCATAGTTTCTCAAGTTTCATTCATGTATAATGCATTAGAATTCTCTTCCTTTTTAAGGCTGAATAATAATTCCATTGTATGTATAGACCACATTGTGCTTATTCATTCATATGTCAATGGATACTTGGGTTGCTTCCGCTTTTTGGTTGTTGGGAATAAAGCTGCAGTGAACATTGGTGTACAAGTATTTATTTAAGACCCTACATTCAGTTCTATGGGTATATACCCAGAAGTGAAACTGTTGTATCAGAAGGTGATTGTATTTTTAAGTTTTTCAGTAATTGTTGTACTGTTTTCTGTAGTGGTTGTATCATCTTACATTTTCACCAACAGTGCGTAAGGGTTCCAATTTCTTCATGTCCTCTCCAATACTTTTATTTTCTGTGATAGTAGCCATTCTAATGGATGTGAGGTGGTATTTTGTTGTTTTGATTTGCATTTTCATGATGATTAGTGGTGCTGAACATGTTTTCATGTGCTTCTTGGACATTTGTGTATCTTCTTTGGAGAAATGTCTGTTCAGATATTTTGCCTATTTTTAAATTGGGTTGTTTGGCTATTCCTGTTGAGATGTGGGGATTTTTAAAATATATTCTTCATATCAGTCCTTACCAGATATGATTTGCATATATTTTCTCTCATTCTATAGGCTGCCTTTTCACTCTGTGTCCTTTAATACACAGAAGTTTAAAAGTTTGATGTAGCCTAACATTTATTTTTACTTTTGCTACCTGTGTTTTTGGTGTCACATTTAAGAAATCATTGCTGAATCGAATATCATGAAGTTTTTGCCCTGTATTTTCCTGTGAGAGTTTTACTGTATTCGTTCTTACATTTAGGCCTTTCTTTTTTTTTTTTTTTTGGTGTTGGTAATGGAACCCAGGGACATTCTACCTCTGTACTATACCCCAACCCTATTTTATTTTTTTATTTTGAAACAGGGACTAAGTTGCTGAGGCTGGCTGCAAACCTTCATTCCTCCTGTCTCAGCCTCCCAAGTACTGGGATTACAAGTGTGCACCACAATGCCCAAAATGCTGGGATCACAGGCGTGTGCCACCACGCCCAACCAGTCAGCAATATTTTGTAGTTTTCAGGATACAAGTGTTTTGCTTCATTGGTTGTGTTTTACTCCTTTTAATGCTAATGTAAATATATATTTTTTTCTTTCAGGTTGTTCCTTGTTAGTGTTTAGAAATGCAGCTGATTTTGGTGTGGCGATTTTGTGGTTTGCAACTTTTTAAATATACTTTTATTGGTGCATTGTAATTATACATTATAGTGATACACACACATGCACACATCACTTGGTGTCTTTCCTTCTGTATCCCAGTCTGCTTCTTTCTTTTTCTCTCCCCATCCTGTTAGATAGGTAGTGATACCCTAATGTATGAACTTAACCTTATTTGTGTGTTCTGTAACTTTTTTGAAGTAATTTTTTGGTTCTAACAAATTGTGTGTGTATAATCACTAGAGGGTTTTTTGTTTGTTTGTTTTTGGTAGTGCTGTGGATTGAACTGAGGGTCTCCTGTATTATAGGTAAGACTTTACCAATGAGCTACATCTCTAGCCTAGGGTTTTCTATTTATAAGATTATAACAGAAATATTTTATTTCTTCCTTTCCAATTTAGATGCCTTATATTTCTTTTTCCTTGCCTAATTGCTGTGGTTAGGACTGTGTTAAATAAAAGTGGCATAAGTGGCTGTTGTCTCATTCCTGATCTTAGAGGAAAAACTGTTAGTCTTTCTTTTTTTTTTTTTTTTTTTGCGGTACTGGGGATTGAACTCAGGGCCATTCTACCTCCGAGCTATACCCCCAGCCCTATTTTTTTATTCTTTATTTTGAAACAGGGTCTCCCTAAGTTGTGGAGGGCCTCACTAGGTAGCTGAGGCTGGCCGCGAACCTGGATCCTCCGGTCTCAGCCTCCCAAATGCTGGGATTACAAGCATGTGCCACCACGCCCGGCTTAGTCTTTCATCATTGAATATGATGTCACTTGTAAGTTCTTTCTCTCATTTTTTTAAAAAGCAGTATTGGTCACATGCTATGTATACAGTATACTTTTTCTAGTTATAAACTGACAAGTGCTATTGGCATTAGATAAAGTTTTGTCTTTTGTTCTAGAAGTCTTGCATACAGAAAGTTCTTAATAACTTCAGTGACTGTACAGGCATTTGTACGGCACTTGCTAACTCATCGTCCTATTTGTGAGTATCTATTATTTGTTGGCAATATAACAGATGACTTGGGAGAGCTAAAGTAATAGTTTATAACTAATGTCTGGCAAAATCAGTATCTTTTATTTTTTGGAAGGATTTATAGTTCATAAATTGTAGCTGCACTAGTAGAGTTCTTGCTTTGCATGCATGAAGTCCTGGGTTTGATTCCAAGCACTGCAAATGAAACAAAACAACTAAAAAAACCAAGAAATCTTGTTCCTACACGTTTCCATATTTTTCATTGCTTCCTGTGTGTAATCAGTGCTTCTTTATGAAAACATGAGAAAAATAATCATATATTCTATTCTCATACAAAAAGTAGATAGTATTTATACAAGTGAGGCATGTTATTTTCCCCAAAGTTAAGTTGGTATATGACATTGCCCCCCCCCCTTTCACTTAGCAGATTTCTCATAATGGGTCCAAAGATTGTTCCCCTTTTCTCTGCTCTTCACTTAACTGGTATAGTAGTCTATTCTTTGAACGTAGCATAATTATTTTAATTAATTTCCAGTTGATGGTTGGATGTGCCCTCCTTTTGCTATTACATGAATTGTTCTTTAGTTTCACAGTATAGATTATTTTGTACAGATTCAGGTGTGTTCATAGGAGATAGTTTCAGAATAGGATTGCCAGATCAAAGGTTATAGGCACCTATAATTTGGGTAGGTAATGCCAGATTCTCCTCCTCAAAAGTTATACTATTTTGCATTCCCATAAGCAATGGATCAAGAATACTTGTTTCTTACAACCTTTGCAATAGTGTGTTATTAATTAAACTCTCTAATTTTTGCCATTGTCATCTTTGAAATGGTATCTGAGTTAGTTGTAATTTGCTTTTCCCCAATTATGAGTCTGATTGGGTAGACTCATGTTTAAAAATCATTTGAATTTCTTTTTCTGTGACTGTTCATTCTTGGCAACTTTTTCTACTGAGTTGCTGATACTGAATTTCTTTTGCATTCCCAGGTACTTTTTATATATTAGAAATATTAGCTTTAGTTCCTTATGTATGATAAGAGTTGTAAATTTTTTTTTCCAGCTTATCGTTTGTCTTTAGCCTTTGCTGATAGCACTTTTACTATGCAGCAGATTTTTTTCTTTTAAAAATTTATTTGCATTTATTATTTTTTGCTTTTCTGGCTTCTGAATTTTGAGTTATAGTTAGAAAGGCAGAACCAGCACCTTCTGAATAGACTAAATCCTCAGGTAATATTAATAATAGCAACATAAATTGCACAGTTTAGTTTGTACCATGGACGTTGGAACATGTTTAGGTCAATAGTATGCAGATGTTCTCTTATAGAATAGCATTCAGTACCATTTTTGTATTTCTGTAAACCAGTGAAGAAAGTGTGGAAAGAGTTGGCCTTTAAAAAAATTGTATCAATAAAGATGTACACTTGATTTGATCAGCACTTTGAAAGGAGTCACTTTTTTTTTATTCTTCTGTCCTCAAAGAAGCAGCAGAATATATATATATATATATATATATTTTTTTTTTTTTTTTTTTTTTCGGTACTGGGGATTGAACTCTGAGCTATGCCCCCAGCCCTATTTTTTATTCTTTATTTTGAAACTGAGACTCACTAAGTTGCGGAGTGTTTCACTAGGTAGCTGAGGCTGGCCGCGAACCCGGATCCTCCGGTCTCAGCCTCAGAATAAATATTTTAAAGCTGTGAATATATCTCTACCCCTAGATACTTCAATATTCAATTTCTTCCTATTCAGTGCTTTCATGTTATATTCAGTAATTCAGTATTTTAAATATATTACTACAGATTTGAGCATACTAAATAATCATGCATGTGTGTTAAGATAGGTAAGAAGTAGTAGTTATGATGATGATAATATTTTTATAAGCACCAACTGTTAGGTAACATGAAAATACCATTATTTATCTTTAACATTAAGTGTTGTTTGCTCATAGGCATTATACTGTGCTTCTTATTTAAGCACAAATTTAATTTGATTTTTTTCTGGTGTTAAAATTGTTACAAAGCTAATCTGTTTTTTTTAAGTCTGTTTGAAAATGATTTACACAAATGTGATAATATGCTGAAAATCAAAGTGGCATATAGAATTACTTTGGTTATTTAAGTTATTTAATTTTTGCTTCTAAAATTTAGGGTTTTCATTCTTGACTAACCTAGAAATTACATATTTAGTAACTGCTATTCTTATTAGTTGGAGCAACATTGTGGGAAGTAGAAAATAGAGGTTATCTATGCCTCAGATTTAAATGTGTAAATAAAATTAAAAATTGTCAGAAGTCCTACCTTATGAAGATTTCATTTAAAACATTTTTAAGTTCAATAGACTTAAGAGATTGAATTATTATTGTATTATTATTATTATTATTATTATTATTATTATTATTATTATTATTATTATTTTAGTTCTTTTTCCTAGACAGAAGAGAAGAGACTGAAAAAAAATTTTTTTGGATGCTTTCCAAGAGCTCTATGTGCGTGCATGAGAAGTTATAATCACTTGATTCGAGTCTGAGTTTTATTGGACAGGCTTGTCTGGGGACTTAAAATCCCCTCATCCTCTCCCAGATAATAACTGTTTTTCTTCCCTTAAAAATAGTAAGAATTTATTTTTTATAGTTATCTTAGACTGGGTTGACATAGGCCACTTCGGCTCTGTGTGCTGCTGGCTTAAAGAAAGAATGAAATTTGAAAAGGCAAAACAAAGAAGGGCGTAAAAGAAAAGGGTAAGGTAAGGAACAAAGCCAAAGGTAAAAGAAAAGGAGAACACTGAGAACTTTATAAAAATAGTGAAATAAATATAAGGTAGTAAGGAGAGAAAATTTGAAATGCTTAATGTTCTATAGGAGTGTCTCATTATCTTAGAAAATGCTTTTGGAGGTAAGAGAATAGTTTTCTTTAAAGAAATAACCAAAATTGAATAACTTTTCATGGCATAAATAATATTCAAGGCCATTAGGTCATGTTTGGAATTTAGGAAACTATTTTAGTTCATGTTTGATAAATTTATTTTTACTTCATGCATCTCATATATACATATTTTGAGAAAAAATATTCTATTAACTTTTTGGTGGTGTCTAGTGTCATCTCTAGATATAATTATTCTGATTTTTATAGTAATATTAATGGAAAGTATATAATAAATTATTGTTTTAAAAGTGAAATTTATCAAAAAATTCAAGCTATATTATTTTTCTGAGAGATAATGTTCTCCAACTAAAGTAATTACTTTTAGATTACAGATCTTTGTCTATTTAAATATTTATTAGGAGTATATATAATTTTTAAAAGTTTGAATTTATTTAAAAGTAAAATATTTTAAAATTATTTTCAAATATTAACTCAAAAGAACATTAAAATCTTCACATTATTTCAGATGTCATAAATTTTTTCGAAAAATATTAAGTAATTCAAACTGTTTTATTTGTTGATACATTTTGCAGTTCAGTACATAGTTAAAATTCATTAGGTATAACTTCTCTCTAAATGGTAGTTGCTTATCCTAACCAAATTGTGAATGCTTTCATCCAAGAAATAAGATGCATAGCTTTTGTTTTACTAAAGATATAATTCCACACTGATAATTTTTATATTCAGAAAACTTACAAAGAAGGTACAGAGTTAATTTTGTTTTAAAACATGCCTTAATGGGAATGATATTTTTTCCTTTTTCTTTCTTTCTTTTTTAATTGTTTCTATTGCTAATTTTCCTCATTCTGTATTTAGAATGATCAGTTTAAGAAGTAGGTTGGTTATTTAATTTTACCTTTTTACATAGAACCATAGATAAGTGAGGATAGCTTATTAAAGTATTTCTTTTGTTGTCTGCAAGCATAGAATTAAACCACAGGAAGGCAGACCTGTATATCCCCACCTTGTGTCTTTTAGGGAAGAAGACAAAGCTTTAGTTGCAGCTGTGTAAAAACAGTCTTAGATAGTCATAGTTGGGTTTGGCCTTGATTTTGTGATTTGCTGTAATTTATTTTTAAATGAATATTTAATTTCCACTGTGATTTTTAAAACTGTAAAGCTAACAGAATTTTTAAAATGTGAATTGTAATTTTCTTATAAATATATAGTGATTTGGCAGTTGTTTTCAATCCATTGCTTGTTTGGCTTATAATTTGAATGCCATGGATGGGAATATCAAACCTTTCACGATTTGAGAACATCATTTTGTATTTTTATTTTTTATGTTATTAATCCTGTGTACTCAAATTCTAAGTCTCCAAAACCTATAAAATTGGCTGAGTTTTCTGTTTTCTACTTTTAATCACATGCAATGTCATACAAGCTTGAACACAGTTTTTGTAAGGGAAACTGAAATATATTCCGTATTTGGAAATATCATGTACAAATATTAAAAGATACTATATGCTACCTGTCTTTAAAGTGAGGTTTCACTTACTACCCCAGAATTTCTGAGCCTTTATGTATGTTGGTTATTAAGGAATTCCCATCCCCTCCCACCTCATATACTTATATTTTTATAGTGTTGGATTATTTGAGATTTATTTAAAAATCAAAGTCATAATAATTACAAATATATTAACACAAAACACAGCATAAGGTACATAATAGGAGGTCTGTAAATACTTTTGATTGATACCTGTGTATCTTACTGATTGCTTCAGTAAATCTGTAGGAAGGATGAAAACCGTAATGTATAAGGCATTAAGTTACTGAGTATGCTATTGTTCTATTACTGAGTATGCTATACTGAGTGTAAAGAACTCCCTTATTAGCTTAATTAGCTTATTAGCTTAATATTAGCACATTACTACTTTTTAAATAAAATAATTGATAATTATTAAAAAGTGTAAAATGTGTGCATGGATTGTTTTTTCTCTAAGGAAGGGAAAATGTTTACTATAACTATTAGCATATTATTTTACATTAGTACAGGTACTGAACTATTTTGTGAATTGTTTCATAAAAATCATTTTGGTCTAGAAGCATGTATAATTTTTTTTTACTTAATTATCTATTAAAGCTTTATTTATTTTGGGGGGAATGGGGAGAGTGATACTGGGAATTGAATCCAGGGGCATTCTCCTTCTGACCTATACTCTCATCCCCTTTTTATTTTGAAACAGAATCTTGCTAAGTAGCTGAGGGTCTAAGTTGCTGAGGTGCCTTGAACTTAAGATCTTTCTGTGTCAGCCTTCCAGTATTAGAATAACAGGTGTGTGCCACTGTGTCCAGCTCTATTAAAGCTTTTATTTTGGCAAATGTAAATTCTAATAACAATTGGGAAGCACACCAAGAGCTGTGTGCATGTATGTTTGTATCACATCGAACCTCCGTGTGATGTATAATTGCAGTGCACTAATAAAAGTATAAAAAAAACAAACAGTTGGCTGTGGTGGTGCCTGCCTGTAATCCTAGTACTTGAGAGGCTGAGACAGAAGGATCACAGGTTCAAGGACAGCCTCAGCAAGTAGTGAGACTCTCATTAACCTAGCGAGATCCTGTTTTAAAATAAAAATAAAATAAGACTGAGAGGTACCTCTGAGGTAGAATGCCCCTGGATTCAATCCCTAGTAAAACACACACACACACACACACACACACACACACACACACATACACACACATCAAACAAAAAAATTGAATCTCATATGATTATTTGCAGATATATATAATATACACATGCATTATATATATATATATACACACACATATATATGGAGAGAGAGAATGTTTAACTTTAAATATTTTTTTGCATTTCAATTGCTAGGCCAGTAAAGTATGTATACTTTTATATTAAATTATTCTGTTCCATTTGATTGACAGCTGAAATTTTATATAGGTCTTAGAGTAGATATTTAGTCATATCATTTTAAGATAATATTTTATAAGATGACTATAAGTATTATGTGCTTATTGGTCTAATATTTTTCATGAATTTAGCATATTTGGAGATATTTACTTATTAACTGGTTAACATTCAGCATAACATATCTTTATTTTTAAACCATAATACATATTTTCTTCTAGCAGATTATTAGTTTATAGAAAAATGGTATTCATTGTTAAAAGTGCTTTATATAAGTTGTGACCAAGGCTTTGGGGTGTATGACTTTAACAAATTAATGAATATATATAGTTCTAATTTTTGGAGAACTAATATTCTAACTTTCATATATTTTTAAAACCTTATAATAATGAGAACATAATGCAGAAACATTTAACATTTAGCATTGTACCAGTCCTTAATTAATAGCTGATGGTGTTTGATAGAAATACAATTCAGGACTAGTAATTGAGGGCATTACGTATAATTTCCGCCTGACTATACTTTGAAATTATTATTATTCATAATTTAAAATGTGATGGACAAATTTCTTAGCAAGTCAAAGCCAAAGTGGAGAAAATTATATTGGTTTAGTATTAAAACTATGTCATGTAATTAAGTAGGTTTAGAAAACTTGTAAGGCGGGGAGGCGGTTATGTGCATGTATGTCATTGTCAACATGAATTACATTATGATGTGAGACTAATGCACCTAAAATCATAAAAACCAAATATACTCATGTATAGAATACATAAATGGAAATAATATATATATAAAAAAGAAAACTTGTAAGGCTTCTAATAGTTTAATAATTTGGTGTGATTTAATGATTACTGATCTCTAGAAAGCAACAGTATAATTTCTAATTTTGGTATCTTATGGTCTTTTTTCTAATTATAGTATCTTTTTTTCTAATTATACTATCTTATGGTCTCTTTTTTATGCTGTTAGCTAATCCATGACTTGTTTATGATGTTTAGAACATTATTATATTATTTAAATATGACTATTTGATTGACAAGGGTAGGGCTATATTGAATCTAGTCTGCCTAAAATTGAATAGGCATCATTAAACACAAGAAAAAAGTTTTGTCTTCTGAATTTAAAAATGCCCTTGCTTTTTTGTTTTAATATTTTTAATGTTAAGAATTGTATAATTTAAAGCCGGGCGTGGTGGTGCACACTTGTAATCCCAGCATTCGGGAGGCTGAGACCGGAGGATCCGGCTTCGCGGCCAGCCTCAGCTACCTAGTGAGGCACTCCGCAACTTAGTGAGACTCGGTTTCAAAATAAAGAATAAAAAATAGGGCTGGGGGTATAGCTTGGAGGTAGAATGCCCCTGAGTTCAATCCCCAGTACCGCAAAAAAAAACCCCAAAACAAACAAAAGAATTGTATAATTTATATTCAAAGGCAGTTATCATGTATATGTTTATACTTTTGAGTACCTGCTGTATAAAAGGATATATATGATGGTGACTAACACTTGCATTTTGAAAGATAGGATTTTATTAAGCATATATTAAGTGTCTTTTAGGTTTAGTTGCTAATTTGGAATGCAAGTACTTATTGTAGGGCGATTTCATGAGGAATTAGAATTTAAAATAGATACCACCATACAGAAATGATCTATATTTTAAATATAATTATTCCAGTTTTGGTAATCTTTTTAAAACATATTTGTCCAGCATAGTAACAATATATTACCATTTTTCCCCCTTTAAAGCTTTTAGAGGGTCAGATAAGCAAGGTTAGATTTTACTAAAGGTCTTAATCTTAAGGGTAAAGTGTCACTGGATTCATAGTATATAATTTTTTATGAATCATGATTAGAATAGATCTTTGTGGATGTCATTCATAGTTGTTTCGTTACTACAGACCCTTCTTAAGTAGATGTCATGAAAGAGCTTTGTCAGCAAAATGTGTGATTTTGTAGGGCAGAATTACAGTCAGAATACAGTTATGTTTTGTGTCCAATTTGAGATGTTGAAAAATGAAGAATATTTAAGTTTAAGGTTTATTTTCTATATCAAATAAAATATTTTTTTAGCATTGTCAATTCTGAAGTATTTTATAAATTTATGGTGTGTTAATTGGTCTTCATGTATTCTATATAATTTTAAGTATTTGGGAAACGTTAGACTTATATACTAATTGGATCACTAAATCATGCAGGCCACCAACGCTGTTGCTCAAGTCAAATAAGTATATGGTTGATATTTTGTTGCTTAAAGAATATATTTACATATATGTATAATTTTTTTGACAAATCTTGTATTTTTAGAAGAAAATAAAAGTTCTTGGTTTGTGGCGAAATTAGAAGAGAATAGTAACAGAAAAATATTATTAGACTTGGTTAATATTATGCAACTTTGGGGTAAATTGTAGTGTGTTATTTGTATTTTAGTTTATTGACATCTTATTGAAATATTAGTTTTTAATAACAAACTACAAAAAAGCAAAACTGCAAATAGGTTACTCAAGTTGATTTTTTTTCCATCTTCTCTCAAGCTCATGGCCCTAAAGTTTAAAGATATACATGAGAATTCCTTTTTTTTTTTTTTTTTTTTTTGTGGTACTGGGGATTGAACTCAGGGGCATTCTACCTCTGAGCTATACCCCCAGCCCTATTTTTTATTCTTTATTTTGAAACAGGGTCTCACTAAGTTGCGGAGTGCCTCACTAGGTAGCTGATGCTGGCCGCGAACCCGGATCCTCCGGTCTCAGCCTCCCAAATGCTGGGATTACAAGCATGCGCCACCACGCCCGGCTGAGAATTCCTTTTTAGATTGTATTTTTATTATCTTTTTACTTCAGTAATAAAGTGGCCAGATATGTTGTTTTCTTACATTTTGATTATTATTCTCATTTTAATAAGCTTCATTTTTAATTGTTATCTTTATGACATCTAAAAATGATTCACTGTCATTCTTGATTGATTTCTAGAGTCTAGTTTTCATAGCTAGGTAATAGTGTATTACCTGGCATTTGTTACTTATCTTTTTGATCAAAATACTAATAAAAATGGAAAAAGTTTTTAAAAATAAAATAAGACAATACATGATCTTAAATTTAATAATATGATAGATGTAAAACTTAACTATTAAATTTATATTATGAAATCTGTCTTACCTAGTGTGCAAAGTCTCTGGAACTGAAATAGTCTGTAGATTTTAAATTGCCTTTTAGGCTGGGCATGGTGGTACATGCTTGTAATCCCAGTACTGGGGAGGCTAAGACCAGAGGATCTGGGTTTGTGGCCAGCCTCACCTACTTAGGCTCTTCACAACTTAGTGAGACCCTGTTTCAAAATAAAGGATAAAAAATAGGACTGGGGGTGTAGCTTTATGGTAGAATGCCACTGAGATGAAGCCAGTACCACAAAAAAAAAAAAAAAAATTGCCTTTAAAGTATGAAATGCTATATAAATGCAGGATAATAATGTTCTTTTTTAAGATTGCAATAATTTTCTTGCCTGGTTTAAAAATAACGAAATAGAATAAAACATGTAATCACTTTTATAAGTAATAATTTCAGAAACTTTAAATGTCCATTTTTACTCTGATTCTTTTTTGGCTTTTTAGTAGTATAGACAGACTGTTCAACTGTTAAATACTGTGTTAATCTGAATTCACTTTGCAATATGGAAGAAGAAATATTCAAGTTAAGAAGAGAATTTGAGATTAATGTGAATAATGTCAGTATGGCACTTGGAACACATGTGCCGAGCACATGATTGGGATATTGTTATAAGTTACTCTTCTAGTTGTGGTTATTTTCTAAACACACTGTGAGGAGTCTTAGGAGTTTTATGTAGTGCAGATAATTTATTTTCCCCTATAAATGTAGTCCTTGAAAATATTTTAAAACTTTTTGATTATGCTATTTTAATATTGGCAGATAATATTAAGATTGGTTATTTCAAAGAGTATTTGAGTTGATAGATTTGTTTCTGTTTCTGTTTTCTTTTAATTTTTTTGGTTACAATTCAAGAGAAAATATACTCAGCAGAAAGTGGAGGAATTTTATTACTTAAGACTGCTTGATATCGTCTTAAATATCAGTGGTATTAAAGAAAACCTTTTAGTGGTCCTTATTTTGACTTTTGTTGTTTAACTTTTTTTATTTTATAATAATTTCAAGGTAGAGTGTTGCAAGAATAATGGAAACATGGAAATAACTCATATTTAATCCAGATACACTGATTTTTAATATTTTGCCACCATATGTGACATTTCCTATCTTCCATTTTAATTTTGAAAATATACATTTTTCTGTATACTAACTATTCATATTATTAAGAATTTTATTGCTAGGTATTTAAAAAATCAGATTTTCCTTTTTTTTTTTTTTGTACGGTACTGGGGATTGAACTCAGGGGCATTCTACCTCCAAGCTATACCCCCAGCCCTATTTTTTTATTCTTTATTTTGAAACAGGGTCTCACTAAGTTGCAGAGTACCTCACTAGGTAGCTGAGGCTGGCCACAAACCTGGATCCTCTGGTCTCAGCCTCCCAAATGCTGGGATTACAAGCATGTGCCACCATGCCCAGCTCTATGTAATCCTTTTATTATGTAGTAAAATAAAGTAAATACTCTATTGAATGTTCAAAAATGATTTTTAGATGAGCTTTGGGACTAGACCTGATAAGCATTAAATGATTACAATGTACAGTTTCAAGTGGCATTAAATATCTACTTTCACCTGTGTGGTATTGTTGGTGAGGCTGATGAATGAGTGTTAATTCTTATTTTTGTAGCAGGTAAGGAATATCAGAAAATATAATAATATATAAATAACTGAAAGTCTTCAAATTGATAATCACCTATGATATAATTCTTCTTTGCTACCATCCTACTCTTATTGAAATGTTTGCATATAGAATATTTTAGCTATTAGATGTACAGTTTGCAGTTGTTGGCTTGCTATAAATGAATGACAGAATTATATCTAATTCCTTCTTTACCACACAGTAGTGGACTTCTATGTGGCAAAGGTAGACTTGAAATTAAATGGCCTTAAGCCTCTGTTTTTTAAAGGTATTTGACTTGTCATTTTCAAATTGAAATAACTGTTGCCAGAGGATATGTATCCAGTACAGCTGCCCAAGGCTAGATGTAATTTTAAGTGGTAGGTACTTAAACTTCCAGAGTTGTTGTCATCACAAGTACTTCTCTGAATAGAAGGGCATATATGTATATTAGTATTGTTGGAAGAATCATTTATCGGTACAAAGTTGGACTAGATGAATCCTTCTTCAAGCAACTTGGAATTGGCTACTTTATTCATCATATTTTCTCACAATTTATCTCTTCAGTGGATAAGAAGTGAAGAAGAACCAAAAGTTGAAATAGGAAGAAAAAAATAATAGCCACATGAGCTTTGGAAAGTCAAATCTTTAGTAATTGAGATTTGATTACATGTAAAATGTTTTCCCCCATTTAAAAGTATGATCAGAATGATCAGTTTGAATTTGTAATTGATTAAATTCAAGTTTTATTTCATATGAATAACTTACGTCTGATCTAAAAGTAGAAAGTCAAAGTCTCATACGGTATCTTATGGGAAGATACATTAACTGTACTGTCTTACAAATTATCAAAATTGAAGCATTTTAATTAGAAGACCTAAAGAAAAGTATGTTATGTAGGCTAAGTTGGCCTGCAGATAGCAATGGAGTAAAAATCATACTGTTTTATTTCTTTAAAATAGTGAAAAAATTGCATAGTTGTGTTTATAATGATAGACAAATTTTAATACCTTTGAGGTAACATTCAGAATTAGAATATCATGCTTTTCCCCCATAAGTTTTAAGGTGCTCTTTAAGTGAAACTTACAAAAGTTAGTTTTTTGCTCACACTTTGGCATTTGGGCAGTGTCATAACATGTGTGACTGTTTAAATAGAAGATAGTGTGAAAGTACTCTCATCCTACTATTGGGGCTGCCTTCCAGTAATGGCTTCGACTCCTATAGTCAGGCAATCTGCTACTCAGGATATGTAAGTTTAGAAGAAGGAAATTCAATTTTTTTTTTAATAGGAAGTAAGAAAATTTCTTATGCGAATGTTGCTATACTAATTCTGGTTGTTATCAGAAGTATAGGTCATTCATGAAATAAGAATGAGTAATGTGTGAGAGTTGATTTTTTTCAAAATTGTGCATGTTTTAGGAGTTGTGGAGAAGTAGGAACACATACTTTCTAGAATTATTTTATGTAATGGCTTCCTAATATAATCCACAATAGCCTTTTTCTCTTTTCTTTTTGAAAGAGGGTCTTGTTAAGTTGCTGAGGATTTTGCTAAGTTGCTAAGATAGGTGCCTTAAACTTGTGATCCTCCTCTTTTAGCCTCCCCAGTATTAGGATTACAGGCGTACACCATCATAACTGACTGTAGTAGCCTTTTACATGTGTTGTCATGCTAATGTGTTAATGGTATTAAGAGATTTTTTTTTTTTTTTTGTGGTACTAGGGAATGAACCCAGGGGCTTTCAACCTCTAAGCTATACCTCCAGCCCTATTCTATTCTTTATTTTGAAACTGAGTCTCACTAAGTTGCAGAGGGCCTCATTAAATTGCTGAGGCTGGTGGTGAACTTTCTCCTGTTTCCTTTCTCCTGAGCATTGGAATTACAAGTGTGTGCTACCACACTGGCTCTATCCATCTTTTATAAGAATATTTCTCTTGAAAAATATTTTCAGAGCATTAGCTTAGGATGTCCAAAGGACCCTTATCTATCTTTTTCTGGTATGTGCAATGACCTGCCCAGAGACTCCAGTAATATGCTAGTTTGGAAGATAAAGAAACTTTTGGAACTTCCTTTCTGAATACCTGGAGCTCACATGACATTTTCTGGCATGCTATCACTCTCTTTTCTTTAGTAGGCTTTTTATTAGCTTCCTGTTACCACACATTCTTTTTTTGTGATTAGAATTTCCTTTTTTTTCAATCTATAAAACAAAAAACAGAATTAGCATTTCTTTCTCTTCTTATCTATCTTTTCTTGAGGTGTTCTGAGCTTTTGCAAATAATAGATGGGGAGTTGGGAAAGGAATAAAAAAAATTCCCAGGGAAATTCCAGAGACCAGAAGTCACTTACTGTACTTTTGGGGAGAACTTTCAGACTTCCTAGGAATATATTTAAAGTGCATGAAAGGAATTTATAATTAAACAGTTTGAAGGGAAAGGCTAGGTATCTTGACTGAGGTAGAAGCAATGATTGTAGAGGTGTTTACCATTCCTTCATTTTCTTTTCTCCTTATGTCACTAACTTTCTTTGTGTTGACCTGCTTCTGAATTGTTCTCTTTTAGAAGTCATGAATGGCAGTGCCTGGATTTTTCTGGCAATTTGGCTAAGAAGGAATAAAGGAAAATTATATGTGGGCTTAAGATATAGGCCATTCATGTGTAGAACATATAAGTAAAGGACACTTATTTGCAAGTCACATATTGCCTCTTGCTTAAAATAATAGAAACTTAAATTCCAGACTTTGATGTTTCAGTAAAGGTGTCATGGTTGTCTAATGCAGCAATTCAGGAAGGGTTCCGTAATAAAATTGGACAAATTTCCTAACACACATAGTTTAATTTTTAAGTAACCTTCTCATAATTAGTTTTTGAAACATTAAAAATTCATTTACACAGTTTATATGGCATTTTATGACATAAACAGACGTTTTGAAATACACATAGTTTAACAGGATCACTAAGTAGAAACACTGGGCAAATTTGGGGCAGGGAATTAAAAAACAGTTTCTTAGAATAAAGCAACTTTTTCATTTTACAAGAGAAATATTTAGAAAGAAAAGGAACTGTTAGTGATTAGGTCATATTTTAAGAGTCATGATATGTGGGTAGTATGGTAGAGCTTTTTCTAAATCTTGCAGTCCTTTTCAGCTATGGAAGAAGACAGTCCACCTAGAGATCTTAACATGTTTTGTGTCACTTCACAATTGTAGAACAGTGATCTTGTGTAGGAAATCTTACTCCTGAAAATCTTGGTGATGAGGGTCTTGAATTACCCTCAAACAGAATTATTTAAAGGTAGTTCTTAATGTACAGAAATTCACCATCCTTTTAAAGAGAACTTTAAATATTTAATTTTTAGAATGATACTTTGCATTTTGATAGCAGTAGTTAGTTTTAGAAAAACTTGTTTTAGCCATCTGTTGTACTTATTCTAAACAGAATAGTTTTCATTAAGTACTGGATATAGAAAATTTGTTTTCTCAAATACAAGTAGGTGGGGATAGAAAATCCTCTTATTTCTTTATTTTTTGAAATTATAAAATCTAGAAACCTTAGAAAATACAGTAAAGGACAAATGGCAGAAATCAAAAATTTCCCACAGTCTACCACCCAAAGGCATATCAATCACTGTTTATACCTGAATGAATGTTTTCACTATGTTGTATTTTATGAGAAATGTTGTACTTTATATATGACTTTGCTTATTAAGATATTTAGAACAGAAGAAATAATCTGCTAGAATAATTCTTTGTGGCTAGGAAGTATGTATATATCAACTTATTTGGTATTTAAATTGTTTCTTTTTATGTTATGCTTTCATGAATATTTCTGTACATACATCTTAGTAGTCATCTGGATTATTTCTTTTGTTTCTAAAGGATGAAAAAGACTCCTTTTCCTGATTATAAAAATGATATATATTGGTTAGAACTTAGTACAAAAAGATATTTTTTGAAGTGTATCTTTTTAGAGTTCTCTGACTATAGAATCTACTGTTATTTGGTCCGTCTCATTTCAGACTTGTTAATGCATCTATACACATACGTAAATGTATTTCATGTCATTTAAAAGTGACTCATAACCGGTGTTTTGCTTTTTTGAGCTACCTCATATGCATTATTCTATGTCAGTAAATCTAGATTGTGATATTTTTAGGAGCTTTATTATCTGTATTCCTTTGTAATGATGTGCCATAGTCCCTGTTGCATATTGTTTCTGGTTTATCAGTACCATAAACATCCCTATACTAATTTCCTATTGCCATACCAGTTTTTTCTTTTTTCTTTTACTCCTGGAATCATTTTCTGGAAATATATTCTAAAAGTAAAATTTTGGAACCCAGATGGAATTTGCTTTTAAACTCTGCTGTGTCTATGAATTGCCTTTTGGGGTGATTGCTTGTGTCAGTTTGTGCTCCTGCTCACAGTGCCTGAGTGTTCCTTTCCCTCTGTCTATTTTAAACTGTGTGTGGCGCATGCTTTTAGTTCTTTAAAATCAGTCAATGAGCAATTATGTTTCTAAAAAATTGGTGTTACCTGATTTATTTCCTTTTCAAGTGAGTTACCTGATTTATTTCCTTTTCAAGTGAAACTAGTTTTCTTATCCATTAGAGGCAAAGATGGAAGACAGACATTAATTCTGTTGTGAATACCAGCTGAAGGTGTCACATACTGTTCATTTATGTACTCATAGTAGTTAAGATATTTTGTCAAATAATTGCTAATATATAATTGGTAAGGGAGATTTTTCCTTCTAAGTTAGAGTAGTATTTCTTCCACAAATTCCATGAAACAAAACATGTTTTGACTGCAGAATATACTAGCAGAAGTAAGAGTTGTGTATAAAAAGACAGACCTGGTTTGAATTTCTATTCAACTGCTTACTGCCTGTATGTTCTTGATCAATGTACTTAATCTCTCTACCTCTTTTTTAAAAAAAAATCTATAAAATGGGAATGATATTTTGCTCATAATATTATTATAGTGAGATATGCATATAATATACTTAGCATAGTGCCTATACATTCTAGGTCCTCAAAAATGAAACCCACCATTTTTTGTTATTGTTGTTATTTCTCCTACTATTATTCTTACTACTAATACCACTGTAATTAGTTTTACTATGAACCCGATAATGGTCTCTCTTATTCCCTAATTTTAATTGATAAAAAGTAAAGAAAAAGAAAAAAAAGGCAAAGTAGTGAGAAACAGTAGTAAAAGGAATTTTCTTAGGTGGTTAAGGTGAATATGGGACAAATAATTGTTTCTGTCAACTTATAGGAACAAACAGAACCAAGAACCTGAAATTGTAAGCTAGAATTTATTGATCTACCAAAGTAGATGAAAATTTGCATATAACATGTCTTCTATCATACACTACTTAAATGATACTATATTGCCTACTAGATGCATGCAAAAATAAAATTTAGAGCAAACTGGAACTACTAATAAATAAAGCATCTGGTAGCCTTTTCTGTATTCCTTGATATTTTATAACATATCTTAAAAAGAACAATTTTTGATTGCAGTGAAGATTTCTCACTGGGTCAAGATGAAAGTTATTTGTTATGTGGGATATCTTGTTCAGCAGAAGTTGCTGTCAGTATATTAGCAAAGTACCTTCATGCAAAGATCATCTGTCAGCAAATGAATATATATGTTAAATATAACTGGAGGTTTATATAGAATAAAATGAAACAAGATTTTACTTATGCTACAAAAGAGTTAACACTCTAGATTAGATACCTAGAGGCCACTCATTTAAAGTTTTTGGGTTTTTTTTCCTCCTTAAAATGGTTGTAGAAGATGATAATATAGGAGCTAGGTATGCAGCTCAGTGATGGAGTGCTTGCCTAGCATGCATAAGGCCCTGGGTTTGATCCCCAGCACTACCCCCCTCCAAAAAAAAATCTTATTGATTTTCCTGAATATCAATAACAGTACCATGCCATACATAGTGGGAATGCTGAGTAACAAGAGGCACATGGGTACTTGTTCCATCATATCACAATAGTTCCAGACTATTACTTTTTGGGTTTTAGGATGAATACCTAAAAATAAGATATATTGGAGGGAAGAAAGGAGGAAAGGAACCAGTAATGGCAGAGATTGAGCAAGACATAATCATTTAATTAATTTATGTAACTGTGGAATACTGTGTCAATGTTTAGAGATATCATTGGATATTTTTATATACTCACAAGTGAATTAGAGAAGAGTGTGAATATGAGAATTCAAATTCTTTTTATATAAGATTTTCAAATTGTACCCAACCTAAAATATTGTGACTCAGTGCTGTGTGGACACCATGAAGGAAAAATGATATCCCTAATCCCCATATTGAAAATGGAAAAATACTTGACACACTACACGTGAAAGACCCTTTTCACTTAAAAAGAAGTAAGGTTATGTTTGGATGATATGTCCTAAGATAAATTATAATAATAGTTAACATTTGTACTTGACACTCTTCTAAGCACTTTACATATTCTAGCTTGTCTAATTCTCACACTATCCCTGTGAGATAGGTACTATTATACCCATTTTTTGGATGAGGAAACTTGAATCACAGGGAGATGATAGCTAGTAGATTTTAGGACCACAGATAGAATCTGGGCAGGATGTTGTTTTAGGCTAAAAATAGTAAAAGTAGTCTTAGAGAACTATATTCTTTAGTAGAGTTTGCCCTTCATATCTGAAGTTTTGACATCTGAAAATTCAATCAATTCAAAAATTTGGAAAAAATTTGCATCTCCATTGAACTTGCACAGACTTTCTTTCTTGTCATTATTCCCTAAACAATAGAATATAACAACAATTTACATAGTGTTTACATTGCCTTAGGTTTTATAAGTAACCTAGAGGTGGTTTAAAATGTACAGTTGTTAGGAGAATATGTGTATGTTATATGCAAATACTGTTCTATTTTAAAGATTTTTTTGGCATCTGCAGATTTTATTATTTGCAGGGGTCCTGGAACCAATCTCCCTCAGATATCAAGGGACTACTATAACTTACATCACATGCAAACCCAGTGTTTCTTTCTCATTCATCTTACAGCATCACAAATTAAATCTTTGGGCCTACTTGAGGCATTGCAAAGTGTATTTTCCCCTATCTAAATATTCAAAGAATCATAATATCAATAGATATGCATACTTTTTATCCCTCAAAATATAAAAAATTACCCTCATGGTGAAAAGTTTTCCTGAAATACCCAAATTCATGTATTCTTCTACTTATGTAAGCAGTTATAGATAAGGTTTAAATATTCAAATGTAGCCAAACATGATAGTACATGCCTGTAATCCCAGCATTTGGGAAGCTGAGACAGGAAGATTGCAGGTTTGAGACCAACCTCAGCAATGTAGCAAGATCTTGTTTCAAAATTAAAACAATGAAAAGGGATGGGATATAGCTTGGGGGTAGAAAGCCCCTGGGTTTAGTCCCCAGTATAAAAAAAATTAAGCAACAGCCATGGATATTAGAGTCTACTCATATTACTGTAACACATATAAATAAATAAATAAATAAATATTCAAATATAACAGCCCTTGGATATTAGAAACTACTCATATTACTTCAGTGGGACCCTAGATATCCTGCAGTATTTCTGCAGGTGATTATTCTAATAATGAATTTTTATACAAATTTGGTGGACACAAACTTGTTACTTTTAAGGAAATGGAAGCTGTCCAGATATATTACACAATAAGAGCAAATTATTGTTTTATGCAACTTTAGTTCCAGAACCAGATAGATGAATGTTTCTTTCTGTCAAGATTGATTAGAACAGTTTGAAAGGACCACATAACAACTGCTAGAGTTGTCTTACCTATTCTTTATATACTGAGATTTCCGGACAGTTCTCTTCTCTTCTCTTTTTAGGTATCAACCTTTATTTTCAGTTCAAACCCAGTATATCTAAAACTCAGTTGGACTGAACTCATAATTTTATCTACACCCCCCCCCAATATGTTTTTCTTCTATGTTTCTATTTTTTGGTAAAACGCTCCAGTGGTTTTTTTCTCTCATACAGGGTGGTGGATCCCCTCTCTCCTTAGCATAATTGACAAAGCCCCTCTTGGCTTGACTTTTGCTTAGCAAGCCTTATTCCTTCTGTACTCTTACAAATCCACCATGTGTTAGCTGAGTCCACATGTATATTTCGGAACATGCCATTCAACATTCACTTCCTGCTCAAAATTCTCTTTCCCCTCTTTTCCACCAGGCTCATCTTTTACGACTTGTTGGTTTATGACAGCTTGATGAGGTAGGTCTTACTCCCCATTTCTCAGATGAGGAAATTGAAGCTTAAGAAGTTTACTTCTCCCAAGAACTAATCAGATTCCTCTTTTGGGAATTAAAAAATTGGCAAACCAAATCAATTCCTAACAAAAAAACTTTTATTGTAGACATAGGGTAGAGAATTAGTTCCTAATGAAAAAGTTTTATTGTTTGATTTATAGAGAAGGATCAAGAAGAGATTTCCTTTCCCACAGGGGAAGGAAATAGGTTTAAATTCACAATATATAATGTTCAGATGTGAGGTAACAGAAAAGGAATATTGACAGTGAGGGAGAGAGAATAAGAGCTCTCTTTCTGCCTTGGCCTTTTCATTCTTGTGTTGGTAATTTTGAGACATTTCCTCTCTGCGGAGTTCCTTTGAGTTATTTTTTTGTTCTTCCTAAAGGGCAAAATTAAAACAGACATAGATATTTGTTCCTTTGGCTAAACTTAGCTTCATTTAAGTATAGGAAGTTTTTACTGAAAAGTGATTTTATTCCATAAGTTTACTTATGTATTTGATTTGAATTCAGAAAATTCCTCATGAAAATGACAGCATAATCATAATTATGTTCTTTGGTTACCTCATAAATGTTGAATGAATTTATCAAGTTGAACTACTGAATATTAAAATGAAATAATATTGAAATAAAATTACTAGAACAAAATCAATAATTAAATTAAGATTAAAATAGTTTTTTTCTGGAAAGCTGGTATTTAAAGAAAGTAGATTTAAAAAAAGTTCAAGGTACTAGATACAAATTTCCATGGAAATTTTGGCTGCTTCAAATTTATTTCAAACAACTATCAAAACTGCTTATTTATCACAGATTGTTTTGGATTTAAAAAGGTAACGTAATTAAAATGGATGAGGATACATGTCTTTGGGCTATGAAAGATAATAGGAAGGAAGGGCAGGGTATGTTATACCCTCACCTCCAATTAAAAGGATTATTTCAGGAGACCAAATTTCTTTTAGTTTAGTGGTTCTCAAACTCTGGTCTGTAGACCCACTTACACTCTTAAAAATTATTTGGAGCCGGGCGTGATGATGTGTGCTTGTAATCTTAGTACTTGGGAGACTGAGTCAGGAGGATCCCAGGTTCCCAGCCAGCCTCAGCAACTTAATGAGGCCCTCTACAACTTAGTGAGACCCTGTTTCAAAATAAAGAAAAAAAAAAAATAGAGCTATAGCTCAGAGACAGAATGCCCCTGGGTTCGATTACCAGTATGGGGGGGGGGGGAGTATTTTGGATTTCAACAAGCTTTTGATTATTTTATACCTATTGATTTTTTTGCATTTGAAATTAAAAGTGAGAAATTTTGAATATATAGTATACTTTTCATTAGTTACCAGAGTGATGGTGCTGTCACTCTGAAGGATTCTGCTGTGTACTCAGAGAATGAGTGGAAAATGCAAATAACATGTTAGCATTATTGGTAAAGTAGTTTTGGTCTTGTAGATACACTGGACCAAAGTTTGAAAAGCTGCCCTGTAGTTAAAATACACTTTAAAACTTTTTAAATTTCTTTTAGAAACAAGCACAAAAAGTACTCTTTTAAAATACAATGACTTAGCTTAGCAAACTCCCTAAATTCAGAATTATTTTCCATAGCAAAGAAAGCAGATTGACTTTTCTTTGCATTTGCTCTGCAATTCAATGGTCAAAATATGAAAATATGGGAATGAACACAATATTGATTATGTGAGTGACTGTATATGTGTGTGTGTGTGTGTGTGTGTGTGTGTGTGTGTGTGTGTGTGTGTGTATGCATGCATGCATGGGCATGCATGTATGTTTTGAGGAAAGTGATATGGTCAAATGGATTTGAGCTGAGACAGGAAATGTTTTCTGTGTGGTTTCATCAAGTTAATAGCTAATGGTGATAATGTGCTCATTTTGCTTTATTTTGGCCATACATTATGGCATATCATATGGTTATTACTTGAGCCCTACACTTGGTAATATAGAGACCACAGTTAGCAAAGGGACTAAATTTTGAAGCATTTTTATATATCAGAGAGTCTCATGATCTTTCTGACTTAGGAGTGTTTGTATTAAGACCGAAGCATTTTTAAGTGCTACTGACATAAGCTGGATTTAAACCAAGGACTGAATGTAATGGCAAAGCTATACAATTTCATATACGATTGTTGTCTTAAAATGACATTATATGCAGCTGTCTGTGCTAGGTACTTTTATTAGAAAGTGAGTATAAATTGCATTTTGTACAGTGAGTTACATGTTAATTATTTGTGACATTTTTGACTTAAAGAAAATCTGTAACTTTTTAATAAAATGAAAAATGTAACTATGAATTATCACTGATTTGTCTTTCCACAGAATTTTCTTAAATATGAGCATATTTATCTGTGAATCCTATAGATTGCATTATAGAAAAAACTGTGTATACATTTTTGACATATATGTCAATGCTAAACATTTTATACTAAAGTCTTCTCCAAATCCAAAACATCCCATTTCTTTTAAGTATTAAATATAGTGAAGTTATTTAAATTAAAATATTGAATGTCTTATAATCCCAGTACTTGGGTGGCTGAGACCAGGGGGATCCTGGTTTGAGGCCAGCCTCAGGTACTTGGGCCCTCCGCAACTTAGTGAGACCCTGATTCAAATTAAAGAATAAAAAATAGGACTGGGGTGTAGCTTGGAGGTAGAATGCTCCTGGGTTCAATCTCTAGTACCGCAAAAAACAAAAAAACAAAACAAAAAAACCCCCCCAAACTGAATGTATTATTTAATCATTTCAGTTAAGTTAAGGATTGGATAAGGAAAATTATTTTAATTACAGTAGTTTGGTTAGATGAAAATTTTCAGATTTTGTATGTAGAATTATGTTATATAAATATCTCTTAATTTTCCAAAGTTTTTCTCAGGCTTAGGCAATTGTAGGATAGTTATCTTTTTTAAAGGGGCTAATTTAAAAGATATGATTTCCTTAGGCCAAAGATTTATTTATAGTCTTTGAAGTAAAGACTTAGAAAGCATTATGTATTTCTAACTTTTATTTTGGGATTTTTGTTTGAAATAGTTATTCCTTAAGCCAGAGGTTAACCTCCATCCTACCCTTCTTTTGTGCTGACATATTTAGGGAAGTATTTTTAACTAGTGATGACATTAGAAATAATCATTACAGTATCTTTCCCCCTATTTTAGTATAAACTTTTTTTTTTTTTTCCCTTGGATGTATCAATTTAGTTAAATTGGATGACATTTGTATCTTCAGATAAATTAGCTTTGACCAGCTGCCTTATTGATTGGTCCAAATTTGTGGCATGTTTTTCAGAAAGACATATGATGGGTTGGCGCACAGAAATGTCATATTCCAATCACGACATGAGAAATGGTTGGATTGCCTGTCCTACTAGGAGGTATTCTTAAAATTAGTTATCCTGTTATATCAATACATAATTCTCCCAGTAAGAATAAGACATATCTGGATTTTGTTATTATCAAAGTTAAAAGTCATAATAGGCATTTATAAAATTGTCAAAATAATGTTTTAAACTTTTTTGGATTCTAAATTTTTTACTCTTAAATCAAAAAATCATGTATTTCTTTTTGTGTGTATGATATTGGCATATTGTGCACAGCAGTAATCTGCCTCAGGGCTATACCCCCAACCCTGTTTTACTTTTTGTTTTGAAACAAAGTCTCACTGAGTTGTAGAGTGTCTTGCTAAATTGTTAAGGCTGACCTCAAACTTGCAATCCTCCTTTCTCAGCCTCCCAAGTTGTAAGGTTACAGGCATGTGGTGCTACTACTCCTGGCAGAAAATCATGTCTTTCAATAGGTAATTAGCATGTTCCATTTATGTTTAAAAACTAATATACATTTTTGAGAAATAATGAGATTTTATCATTTATATTCCATGTAAGAGTAAGTACTGCTTCTTCATGTTTGTCTTTTTTTTTTGAGATTAGACCTATAGTACTGCAACTTAAACCAAAACCCAAAACTTAGCACAGCTTATTTTCATTGCATTCATATAGTACTTAATATAACATTAAATTTTTTGCCCATTAGAATTGTAGCTTTAAGTTCTACATAGGAAAGATGTAAGAATCTTGCAGCATAGATAAACAATTATAAATTTGTGCTAAAACAGACAGTAAATTAATATTAAAGTGGTTTTACAAGTCAAATAATAGTTCTCTATTTAAATGACTTGCTTTGTTCTTAAGTTCCCTTTTATTAATATGCATTTGGGGGGGTACCAGGGATTAAACCAAGGGGCATTATATCTCTAAGCTACATCCCTAGTCCTTTTCATTTTTTATTTTGAAACAAGATTTTGCTAAGTAGCTAAGGTTCTTGCCAATTTTCTGAGGGTGGCCTTGAACCTTCAATCCTCCGGTCTCAACTTCCACCAAGTATTGGGATTACAAACATGTGCTACCATAATCAGCATAATGTGCATTTTTTTGGTGGTGATACTGGGGTTGGATATTAGGGGTGCTGTACCACTGAGCTACACCCCAAGCTGTTTTTATTTTTTATTTTGTGATATGGTGTTACTAAGTTGCTGAGGTTGGCTTTGAACCTGTTATTCTGTCTCAGCCTCCCAAGTACTGGGATTATAGGTGTGTGCCACTTGCTTGGCTTCCTGTGCATTTTTAAAACTCTAAAGATCATTTTAGCCAGGAGTATTGGCGCACGCTTGTAATCCCAGTACTTGGGAGGCCAAAACAGGAGGATTGCCGTTTGTGGCCAGCCTCAGCTACCTAGGCTCTCTGCAACTTAGTGAGACCCTATTTCAAAATAAAATAAGGAATAAAGAATAAAAAATAGGGCTGGGGGTATATCTCAGAGGTAGAATGCTCCTAGGTTCAACCCCTAGTACTGAAAAAATTAAAAATGGTTAATAGGAAACTGATCAACAAAGTAAAGTCAATTGTCACAGAATTAAAATGTGGGAGCAATAACGGAATGTAGAAATCCCTCAAGTTTTTTATACTTCTTAAATTCACTAGACACCAAAAAAAAAATGCAGTAAAAGCTATAATTAAAATGCTATAATGATCATTCTATGAATCAATTTAGTTATACAAAATGAATCTCATTAATAAGTTTGTTTTTCTTTATTGTTTACATATATATATGTATGTGTATATATATATATACACATACATATATATATATGTATATATATATGTATATATATATATGTATGTGTATATATATATATACACATACACACACACACACACACACACTTTGCTGTATTTTATTCTCTGTGACCTAGTTATAGATTATATTTTGATCTGCTATTTTAGACATTTATCATATACATATATTTTTAAATATTCATTTTTACTCTGATCTTTATCAATCATTTTGAATCATGAATTGTTTTTGAACTAACAACTTTTACTCTTTACTCTTATATATATAAAACAATTCTACATATATCTTCTTTGTATACTACCAAGATAAAAATATAAACCAGATGTGGTTCATGAATGTAATACCAGTACTTGGGAAGCTGATACACAAGGATCACAGGTTCCAGGTCAGCTTCAGCAATTTAGTGAGACCCTCAACAACATAGCAGGATGATGTTTCAAAATAAAAAGGGCTGAGGGTATATCTTGGAAGTAGAATTGCCCCTGAGTTCCATTCCCAGCCCCCCCCCCAAAGATAATAATAAAAAATAAAAAATAAAATAATAACAAAAATGTAGACAGAAATTTAGATCTTAATTTTTTCCTTTCTCTTTGTACTGTGTGTGTGTGTGTGTGTGTGTGTGTGTGTGTGTGTGTGTGTAAGGACCTAAGTTATGTCATTCAAGTTGTAGGTCTAGGAGTTGCCCTCCAGGTTTTCATAGTAAAATAAAACTAAACAAAACATAGAATGAATGTATTTTTTCTGTATATAGAGCATTGTTAAATTTAACAGTAGAAAAATTTCTCCATGGAGAAAATAAAAAAGAAACAGCTTTTTATAGTTATTTTTAATAACTGCCCAGGTACTATAGATAATTTGATTCATACCTTTGCTTAAAAGTAATATTTTTTAGAAGTACTTGTATCATTCTAAAAATTGAACATGAAAAGAGAATCAGAAATTAACTCTAGATGATTAGGCTTTTTTGAACAAGTAGTTGAAAGTGAGAGTTAGTGTTTCTATAAAGAATCCTTCATTTCATGATTTTGACAGCTGAATATTAAAAGGTATATTTTCCCTACTCCTATATTTCTTAATCTAAAGGATTTTTTTTAGCATCAACTGTATACAAATTAAAAATTATTTTAGTGTTTAAGATTTTAAAGTTTTTTGAGGTAGAGATGAACATGTTAAATCACTTAATATAGTTATTAATACAACCAATTATTAGTTTAAAATATTCTTGAAAATCTTAATTGAGATATTGATGTATGACCATCTATTTCTGGTTTCAGAAATTATAGATTATATGAACTGAATATGGTAGTCAAAATTCTAAGGATAGACACTAAGAAATTAATTTTCTGAAACTTTTAAATGTAGGATCTAAATTTGGACACTTAGGTTCATTTACCCGCCTTTTCGGATGTTCTGGGAAGAAGTATTAATGATTTTTCCATGACATCTACCCTTTTTTTCAGATTCTCGACTGACATTTTATCGTGTTATTGTGTCCACGCTATTTAGTTCCTCCTGGAGCCTTCTGAATGTCACATGCACTGCTTCAATCAGCTCCCGCAGAGTGGATAACTTACCTAGGGATCCAGGCCTTACTGGACAAGCAGACAATCATGTACAGGGGCAGACTGGCCTTGGGCTTTTTTTTTTCTTTCTTTCTTTTTAAAATTTTAGTTTTTATATTTTTTTTGCATTTCAAAGTATAGGTATTCAATACAGCAATTTATTGAAAAATAAAAGCCAAAGTTTTTGTAGAAAAATATACCTTTATCTAAAATGGAGGGGTTATGTGGAAACAAGCCAACCCACTGGTTTTCTTTCCTTTTTATAGAACGTTTACATTGTGACTTAAGCATTTCTTTCTATAAACTCATATATCTTTGTTTTTTCTAGTACATATTTTTGTAATGTTAACCTGCTTGTGTAGATATGAAAATGCAGCCTGAAAACTGTTTTGTGTTTGTACAAAATATACTTACATGGTATCTTGGGGGAAAAGGGTCTGTGAGAACCTTAGGTTCAGTAAAAAAATACTAGAGAAGTGCTTAAGGAGTTTTAAACTAAGTGCAAATTGAAAACTTAACCTGTACCTAATGGTAAAGGTCTACCTCTACTACTAGTTTAAAAGAAAAACAAGATTTTGATAGCATGCTTGACTAAATGATTTTAGTAATTTTAAAGAATTTAAAAAACTTATAAATCATATTGTTTTAGACTAACAAGTAAAATTTAGGGCTGTTTTTGCATATGTATACTCATATTAAAATTAAGCATCTATTGTCAGGGTAGTAATAAAGGGAAGTTCGTTATGTTGTCTTGTTTTAATTAAATATTTATACTATTTAAAGCTGAAAGTTAATTTTTAACATTGTTTAGTATAGCAGAACTTCAATGTAGATATAAAAAAGAATTATAAACTGCAAGAATAAATACATATATTTTAAATGCTGAAGTATTAGGTCTTCATTTTTTTTTTTCCATTTTGAAAACACATAATAACTAACTTAGGTTTTTGGTTAATGGTTGCCAACAACGAAAAAATAAGTAGGAATCCCAAAGTCAAATAAATAGAATGAATTAGGAATTTAAAAACTTTGATACTTTAATATTTTGTATGGGAGAGGAGTGTATATTATCAAAGGATGAACTGTGTTTTGTGTTGAGAATTTTTCTATTTACAAAAATTCATTTGTGTTTTCTAGGATAAGAGCATTGTTTTTTCATCTCTCAGACTGAATTTGATTTCTTTTTAGCACCATTAGGCATATTAGTGGTATTTAACTTTTGTAAAGGAAAACTTAAGGCTTTAGATGCTTCTAGTAAAACTAAGTCCATCAAAATTGTTTTGTTAAGATTTTAGTTTAAATCCCTGCCTATCCTATTTTATTGATATCCTTTGATGAATGGAGTAAAAATAACTTTTTCTATGCATGTGTTTTATACAGCTACCTTTTTTTTAGTGATTTTTGTTCTTCTCCTAGAAGCCAAATACTGTGTGTCTTATCTTTACATTAAGTAGAACCAATACTATAGCTTGAATAGACTAAAAATTATTGTTGAAGCATTTTTTATCACATGAAGCCACATTTTCCAGAATACCTATGGTTTTTTTGTGTTTGCTTTCAAATAGGAAAAAAATACTCATTTATAGAATAGATAAATTAAAATATAATCCCTACTTGGATATTTGTGACAATTCAGGAGTAAAACTTTTTTATTTTCGTTCTGATAAGAAGCAGTAGCATTCCTTTTGGTGAAAGTAGCTCATATTTAGAATTCAGTCAGAAAGTTGGGTAATAAACTGTATTGCAAATGGAGAATATCATAGTATATAAAAACCCGAATTTTCAAAAATATATGGATCTTAATTTTGCTGAATTTCTTAGTTTTTTTTAAAAAACTATCTTATCAGAGGATTAGTTTGTTAAATGCTTACTCAGAAGTAAGAATTCTAAAGCATGAGTTAGTTGGAATAAAATCACTTAAAATTATTTCTTAGTTTGTTATGCACACAGTTTTTTGAAGTTTATTTCTGAGTGGCTTAACATTTTTTTGCGGTACCAAATGTTAATTTTTAAAACAGCATTTCAACATTTAATTAATAATGTTAGGAGTCTTATAAATAAATCAATCAATGTCAGTCTTAAAATTTTTTGGAAGATGACCAAATTATTTTCCCCTGCACAGAAGAAACAGTTAACTTGATATTTATAAATTGAATTTTTTGATGTTTGATTTTTTTTAAAATAGACACATAGTCTAAAAAATATTATACTGGAAATGCTTTTGGGAGAGTTATTTTCTTTATAAGTGGTGATTGAGCACCACCTATTGGTCAATTTGAGATATTTAATTTTGTGAATTCAGCAAAAATTTATTTTTGTTAAATGATTACATTCCTTAATTACTGAGGTCTCATGTAGTATATACTTCTGCCACAATAAAGATATGTCAAAAAACTATCTCATAAAATTCATCAGAGTATCTTTATTATTACAGATAAGATAACCCATCTTTATCAGCTTTACTCTTTAAATTTTTCTAACTGCCTCGTATTACAGGTTTATAAGTTACCTTCTCAAGGAGGTGAATGGACTTAAACTCTATGTTAAGAAACCCTACTTATTTATTTATGTAGCTATTAAGAGATGATTTTTGCCATGTGCAGGGATTATTAAATTGAGAAAGACTAGTTAGGAAATTCCTGCTATTTTCTATATATTATCTGAATGATGCTGGATTTAATTTTTAAGAAAGTGAAACAGTTTTTACCTTGTTGTCTTCTTTGATATCAATTTAAATTTAAAAGTAAATTATGTAATTCTTGAGCAAAAATGAACTTTTATATTAAGAACAATTGCTATTTTCATTATAATTATATACCTTTTGTAATTTGAACATTAACCATATCTAGTGCATTATTTTGTTTGAAATGGCTGCTTATAACTCGTGGGTATTAACAAAATAAAACATTAATTTAAAAATGTTAATTTTAATAGTAGATATTAACATTAATAAATATAATTACTATTTTTTTAGAACCAAAAAAAATTCTGAAGTGACATTTAATAATCTTAAAGATATTAATTTTAATATCTTTAATAATCTTAAAGATATTAAAAACTTGTATTTTTTTAAGAGTAGGTATAGAAAGCAGCTTTGGTACCATTCCTGGTTCTATTCCTGACATCAAAGTGAGTGCTATAGCTGTATCAAAGTTTTAACCCTCATACATTAATAATGTACAGTAAATAAATCAATGCTTTTGGGTTTTAGGGAGGTTGATCTTTTTATTTTAGGGTTTACTTTCAAAGCAGAAATCATTCAGTACTTAGTATTAGATGAATTCTTAGAAAATAGTATAAATTAGGCAAAGAAAAAAGCTTAAGAAACTTACACTGGTATTTTATATTTCATAACAGAAAGTAACTGATTTCTTTTTACAGTGCTGGGTATTGAACTCAAAGGCTCATGCATGTTAGGCAGGTACTCTACCACTGAGCTACAGTTCTGATTTTTTAACATAAAAATCAAGTCTTGTAGTGTCAGCTATATCAGATTGTTTTAAATCATAAATCATATCTTAAGTCCTCTTAACTCCTGTTACTTTTTTCTTTATCCATTTAATGCCAACACTTCTTCCAAGTGTCTTAAGCTAGAAACTTGAGACTCAAGTCTTTATTCTTTCCTATCTCATCTTTTCCCTGAAAAATCAATTTCTAAGCTTTGGAAAAGAATCTATATTCTTTTCCCTCAGTATTACCTTACACCAACCTTTCTCATCTCTCTATTCCAGAGAACTTCCTAATACTATTGTCTTCAAACATTTTCTTATTCAGCCCCAACATTTTACTGTTCGTATTAGATTCTTCTTTGGCCTTTTTTTTTTTTTTTTTTTTTTTTTTTTTGTGGTACTGGGGATTGAACTCAGGGGCTTTCTACCTCTGAGCTACACCCCCAGCCCTATTTTTTATTCTTTATTTTGAAACAGGGTCTCACTAAGTTGTGGAATGCCTCACTAGGTAGCTGAGGCTTGCTGAGACCCCGGATCCTCCCAGCCTCCCAAATGCTGGGATTACAAGTGTGTGCCACCACGCCAGCTCTTCTTTGGCTTTTGATTGCCTATTACACAATCAAATTCTTAGGATGACACTCACTGGGATATTACCTGTCTGGTTACAAATTACCTTTATATCCTTTTTTTTTTCCTCCTTCCTTTTCCTTCCCTTTGAGACTGGAGACACAAGTCAAATACAAAGTCACTTTAAGAATTAACCATACTGGTTTGAGCTTTACCAACAATTGGGTCATGTTACTAGAAGGTCTCAGCACCAGAAGGGTTTTCATATATGTACAGATAGTTCCAGGGATGGTCCTTTATATACAGAGGCTTTTTAACTTTTCAGAAAAAGAATTTTGACTCTGGAGCAAGATTGTGTGAATTCAAATTGCAACTCTTTTTACTGTGTTTCTGAGCAGTTGACTTAATTCCTCAGTTTTCTCCTTAGTAAAATGCAAATTATAATAGTACCTACTTCATCATAGGGTTATAGTAAAAATTAAGTATGTTAATGTAATGAATTTAGAACAGTGCTTGGTACATACTAAATTCTCAATAAATAGCCGGGCGTAGTGGCGCACGCTTGTAATCCCAGCATTTGGGAGGCTGAGACCGGAGGATCCGGGTTCGCGGCCAGCCTCAGCTACTTAGTGAGGCACTCTGCAACTTAGTAAGACTCGGTTTCAAAATAAAGAATAAAAATAGGGCTGGGGGTGTAGCTTGGAGGTAGAATGCCCCTGAGTTCAATCCCCAGTACCGCAAAAAAAAAAAAAAAAAAAATTCTCAATAAATATTAACATTTATTATCTTTAATACTTAAAAATAATATTAAGATGAATAATTTAGTACTATATTTCAAAAATTTGAAAGTATTCAAATGTGGGGCAGAGTTTATAAGGATTATTTTTTTTTAAAATACCACATTTTAATTCTAATTTGAAATCTCAAATATCTGAAAACTATCTTTTTTAAAAGTATAGTAACTATGTACTAATCGAAAATTGATTTCTGTAAACTAAACATTCAATAAATATGTACTTTGGAGTTTAAAAAAAAGCACACATTTATATCATTATTTTTTGTTAAAGCAGCTATTTTTTTCAGTAATATCACTATATAGCTATTAACTAATTTTTTTTAGATATACTGTTAAGAATGTATCATAAGAAATGCAACTTCACCCTAACCATTAGAGAGAAAGAAAGAGGAAGGGAGGGATGGAGGAAAGAAGAAAGGAAGGAAGGAAGGATCTTTAACTCATCCTTTTAGGTTGACCTTTAAATTTTATTTATTTATTTTCATGATACTGAGGATTGAACCCAGGGAAGGTCTACCACAGAACTGCACCGTCAAGCCCTATTTTATTTTTTATTTTGAAGTAGAAACTTGCTAAATTATTGTGACTGTAGAGATGTCAGTAGATGGGTATTAAAAGAACAATTGTGAGATAGCTGAAGAAAGTTATTCTGTAACAAGGCTTTTTGCAAAAATGGACTTGCTTGTGACTGACAGTGTTTATTTAATATTTCTTTCTTTTGTGTGTGTGTGTGTGTGTGTGTGTGTGTGGTACTGGGGATTGAACCCAGGGACATTCTACCTCTGAGCTACACTCCCAGCCCTATTTTTAATTCTTTATTTTGAAACAGGGTCTCACTGAGTTGCAGAGGGCCTCACTATCTAGCTGAGGCTGGCCTTGAACTCGGATCCTCCAGTCTCAGCCTCGCAAATGCTGGGATTACAAGCGTGAGCCCGAAATTATAACCTTTTTTTTCCACATTTGTCAGCTTGATGAGTTCCCTCATCACTTATAGTTGTGTTCTTTTTTTTTTTTTCGTCAGTGCTGAGGATTGAACTCAGGGGCATTCTACCTCCAAGCTATACCCCCAGCCCTATTTTTTATTCTTTATTTTGAAACAGGGTCTCACTAAGTTGTGGAGTGCCTCACTAGGTAGCTGAGGCTGGCCGCGAACCCGGATCCTCCCATCTCAGCCTCTCAAATGCTGGGATTATAAGCGTGCGCCACCACGCCCGGTTTCTAGTTGTGTTCTAAGTGAAGATTTACCTGATTCGCTTTCAGTGGCTTTTGGAGGGAGAACATGTATGGGTACATAAAGAAATGTCAAGAGAATCATTAGATTGATTCATAGAGTTATAGTTTGGGTAAGTTTTGATTACTTTGAGATTTCTGGTCATTAATTCATACTGGTAAGAATGTTAAAAGGCTCCTTTGAGATCTCTGCTTCTGAACCTAGACAGTTCTCAAAAAATTCAAAATATATTTGTAATGATTGAGAATTAGTGGGGCTTTTTTTTGTTTTTGTTTTTTTGAGCCTGTAACTTCTAGGAATTACGGAATGTACTTCAGATGATAAAATGAATAGAAATGTGATTCTTGGTTTGGATCCTGCTTTGCATACTAGTACTATTGAGAATGTACATATTCTACAACTTTATTAACATTTTAATGTTTTAAAATATATATTTTAAACTGACACATAGTAATTGTACTTGCCTATGGGGTACAGCATGACATTTCAACACATGTATATAATCTGTAGTGCTCAGATCAGGTTAATTGACATATCTCTCATATATATGACATGCCATTTCTTTGTTTTGGGGACATTCAGAATTCTCTCAGTTATTGTGAAATGTTCAGTAATTGATGTCAGCCATACTACAGAATATTAAAACTTATTCTTCCTATCCAACTGTACCCCTATACTTTTTACATTCCTTTCTCTTTCACACCCTTCAAAGCTTTGGTAACCACTATTCTTTCTTTTGAAATCATCTTTTTATCTTCTACATATAAGTAAAAAATATAAGCTGTTTTTCTATACCTGAGTTATTTTACTAAAATTAATACCCTCCAGTTTCATCTGTGTGATGGCAAATGATGGAATTTCATTCTTTTTATGTCTAGGTAATACTCCATTTTGTATATATACCACGTTTTCTTTCTTTCTTTTTTTTAATTGGTGCATTGTAATCATACATCTTTGTTAGGTACAAGCTGATAAAGGCATACATGCACACATTTCTCATTTAACCCTTCCCCAATTCCCACCCCACTCCCTTGCCCTCCCTCCTTCTCAAGTTCAGTTTAGTGATTGACTTTGATATATTTGTGAAAGTACCTCATGTGCATTAGGGTGTTCCCCCCTCCCACATCACCTTCAGGTAAGTCAACTTCTTTGCTCATCTAAGGTTTCTCCTTCTTCATCTGGAGTCCCTCTTATGCCCCATCTTCTCCCTAGCATCCGCATATTAGGGACAGCATAAGATTTTTTATTTTTTGTGACTGACTAATCTCACTTAACATAATGTTTTCCAGTTCCTTCCATTTCCCTGCAAATAACATGATTTTGTTCTTCTTTATGGCTGAGTAAAATTCCATTGTGTACATATCCCATAGTTTTGTAATGCATTCATCTGTTGATGAACATCTTGGCTGGTTCCATAGTTTGGCAATTGTGAATTGTGGGGCTATAAACATAGATACACATGCATGGGTCTGATGGTGTGATAGTTTGGTTTCCATTCTTTTGGGTAGATACCCAGAAGTGGTATTGCTGGATCATATGGTAGGTTCATTCCCATTCATCTGAGGATCCTCCATACTGTTTTCCAAAGTGGTTGCACTAATTTGCAATCCCACCGACAATGTATATACTACGTTTTCTTTGTCTGTTCTCTTCCAATGGATGTCTAGCTTGCTAGGCCTTAGCTTTTTAATAGTGCTACAATAACCATGCAAGTAAAGGTGTCTCACTGACATTGTGATTTCAATTCCTTTGGAAAAAAAAAACTATATATATATATATACATATGTATATATGTGTATATATATATATATAATCTCTAGTAGTGGGACTGCTGGGTCATGTGGCAATAGTATTTGTGTTTTTTTTTTTTTTTTTTTTTTTTGTAATATTTTTTTTTTTTTTTTTTTTTTTTTTTTTTTCAGGAACCTCCATACTATTTCCTATAATAATTTTACTATTTTGCATTTCTACCAACATTATGTCAAGAATTTCTCTTTCTTTGAATCATTGTTAGCATTTTTTAATTTATGGTAATAACCATTCTATTTGGGATAAGATTTTATCTCATAGTAGTTTTGATTAGCATTTTCATGATGATTAGTGATGAGTATTTTTTATATACTTGTTAGCCATTTGAATGCAATCTTTTAAGACCCATTGACATTATATACATATGTGAGATTACCAAAGTCAATCTCAATATCCTATATGGGGAAGGGGGAGGAGTGAGGAGGGAGCCTGGGGGAAAGTCCACCAAATGCTGTGTGCATGTATGCCACTTACTATGAACCACATTGTGATGTGAGACTATAATACATCAATAAAGTCTAAAAAATTTTTTAAAAGTATATTCCAGTCATTTGCCTATTTTTAGTTGGATTATTTTATTTTCTGTTGAGTTCTGTATACTGGAAATTTGTCCCATATTGGATAGTTTGCAGATTATTTTCTCCTATTTTGTAGGTTGTCTCTTCACTCTGCTGTTTTTCTTTAGTTACATAGGCTTTTTAATTTGATAAAATCTTATTGGTTAATTTTTCCTTTTGTTGCCTGTGCTATTGGCATTTTATCCCAAGAAATCTTTTCACAGACCAATGTTCTAAAGCATTTCTCCTTTATTTTCTTAAGTAGTTTCATAATTCTGGGTCTTCAAATTTAAGGAGTTGATTTCTATATATGGAGAGAGATGGGTTCCTAGTTTCTTCTGCATATGGATATCCAGTTTTCCCATTACCACTTATTGAAGAGACTTTCCTTTCTTCAATGTATGTTCTTGTTTCCTTAGTTGAAAATAAGTTACCTGTAAATACATGGATTTATTTCTAGGTTCTCTATTCTGTTCCTCTAGTTCACATGACTTTTTTTTTTTTTTTTCCTTATAGAAAGCACTTTATTTTCCATTTCAACAACTTGGTCACAGGACATTATTTTACACAAATGGCAGTAATTTGTAAAATTTCCATTTAAAAGGCCTTGTGTCTGAGTCTGAGGTGGTAAGAGGATACGAATACAGGTATAAAAACAGTGCAAAATTTTTATCCCACAGCCTCCACCTTGGCTTCAGAAGTC
>PVLC010015116.1:0-37948 GCA_004027655.1 Graphiurus murinus
TCTCAGCCTCCCAAATGCTGGGATTACAAGTGTGCGCCACCATGCCCGGCTCCCAGCCCTATTTTTTATTCTTTATTTTGAAACAGGGTCTCACTAAGTTGCAGAGTTAAATTTAGCCACATTTAACTCTTAGGAACCTAACAGTCATTTGACTTAGTTGCTTCTAGTCAGTTCTAAAAATTAATAACCTCAGTCAGTGTTCCCTTTGATACCTAGCTCTTAAATCTGCCTTATTTCTTTACTTGCTTTCTTTTGTATATTTTATATACCTCTATAAAAAAGCTGATTTTCATTCACATCTAGGAATCTAGGACATTTATAAAAAATGGATGGGCAGTCATTTTATCCAACTAAGAAGTTTTCCTGACCTCTGTGTCTCAAAGCCTTTTAACCATCAGATTTTTCCTATTTGTAATTTAGATGCAGTCAACTTTGCTCACTACAAATTTCTAAATGTGATTTTCTTTCGTGTCTGCTTATAAGTTAACCTGTCCTTCCCTGAGCTCGTCTCTTTCTTACACTGCCTTGCCAAACTCAAGTAATGGCAACCAGCACCCATGGCTAATATTCATTTCTCGAACCTCTTTCCTTAGATTGTGAGGTTTGGTAAGCACACAGTGTGCATTCCAGTCTTTTGAATCGAATGCCTTGCCATCGCTGATCACAAGTCTCCATCTTATCTGCCTCCAATATCGGTTTCCTCATTGCTTGCCTCCTGACTGTTAACCAGTGCCAGATAGTTTTGTTTTAGAAGTACCCTGCTTCTCTCATCACTCTATATTAATACTAGCCGCTGAGACCCACCAGCCTCAAGGCCGCAGTGGTGCAACATAACAAAGACTCCTTTCTCATTCACATGAAGGCCAGAGGGTTTACACAGTAATCCTCCATCGTGTAGCTGTGCCACGTGCCACATGTGGATTCCAAGGTTTTTGCAGGAGCATAAGCGATGTAGAGGAGGGTCATGGGCTTTTCATTGCTTCCAACTCAGAGCCCATTGGCTAGAGCTAGTCACATTGGTGAGCTATAACTGTGCCACAGAGGGAGGTATTTTGTTTCACAGAAGAAAAAGTTTTGACTTTAACTTGTTCTTAAATTGCAGGTAAAAAACCAACTCCTAAACCTTGTACAGAAAATGAATTTAAATGTAGCAATGGAAATTGCATTTTACAGCACTATGTGTGTGATAATGTCGATGACTGTGGTGACCATTCAGATGAAACGGGTTGCAGTAAGTAAACAATAATTTTGTACTTCATGGTAAAAACTCAGGTTTTCTTAATTAAAGTAATATCATAAAGTAGATAACCATTCACTTCCTTTGGATTTACTTTGTACTCTGAACTATAGTAAAGCCCACAGCTACCTGTTACTACTGAGCACCAAGATATCATACATAAGTTATCTCATTTTATCCTTGTAACAGTCTTATGATTTTGGTATTATTATCTCTTTTAAAAAAAACATACAAATGGAGAAACCTCTACTCTTTAAAGGTTAAATAAATTGGCCAGGTCTCACTGTCATGAAGAGTCAAGATCTGAACCAGGCGTGGTGGCACATGTCTGTAAACCCAGTACTTCAGAGGCTAAGACAGGAGGATTGTAGGTTTGAGCCCAACCTCAGCAACTTAGCAAGACCCTGTTTTAAAATAAAATAAAATAGGGCTGGAGGTGTAGCTCAGAGGTCGAATGCCCCTGGGTTCCATCCCCAGTATATATATAAAAAAAAGGTCAAGATTTGAACTGGTCATCCTAACCGCAGAGCACAGTTAGGATGAAGTTATAAGAAAGTCTTCTAATTAAGGACAAACCCCACAATTCTATGTGATTTTTGCTGTTGTTAAGGGCTCTGCTTCACAAGACTGTGACTCACTCAGGGGAACACTTGGTTTAGAACTTTTGTATCCTAAAACCTCTAATCACATTATAGATTTTGAACCAGGAAGCAGTTATAAATTCTAATTATCCAAATGAGAGCCCGAGAGGTTACATGGCTGGTTCAAGATATCTAGATTAATAATGATAGGTCACATGTATTTAGCAACATAGAGAGGACATAATTACAACCTTGCAGACATTTGAAAGGTGATAAGGGAATGATGCTATGGAAAGCAATATCAACAAACTTGACAGCTTACATGAAGTGGAAAGATTTTTAGAAACACAAAACACTGAAAGTGGCTCAAGAAGAAATAGGAAATCTGAATAGATTGAGCAATGTATAGTTGTTATGAGTCCAGACTTGATTTTTATGATAAAGTGTTCATGTGTGCACACTAAGGGTAGTGTTCCAGCAAGTGCTGTGGTGCTTTATTTGGTGATTATTTTTCTCTTCTTAAAGCTCAGTCTTTCTAGTGTTCTCAAACTACATAAACTGTTACAGTCATTGTTCCCTATGGGACCCTGAGATGTGGTTAAGTCCACCTTATTGAGTACTACAGAAGACAGAAATAGAAAGTTACTTGGATTTGAAAGAATGGAACCAGGAGATTTCACAGTTTCTTTGGCTCAAAAATGCAGAAGCCACTGGTTGTAGTGGAGCATACCTATAATCCCAGTACTTGGGAGGCTGAGACAGGAGGATCATAGGTTCCATTTAGCGAGACTCTCAACAACTTAGCAAGACCCTGTTTCAAAACCAAAAAAATTAAAAATAAAAAAATGCTAGGGGTATAGCTTTGGGGTAGAATGCCTGATTTCAATCCCCAGTACCACCCTTCCACCCCCACACATGCACAAGATGCAGGAGCCTGTGATCATCAGCAGACATTTCACTTGACAGGTAGATGAAGCTTGACTCCCTTATGGTTGAGGCTGACTCTTTAGGCTGCCCCCCCACCACTCCCTTACCTATGTTCATATTTGCCAGCTTCTCTGTAAGACCTAGGTAACTGATAAGAGTCACAAGGAGGCAAGGGAGATGGTGTATATGTGGACAAATAATGGCAGAGAGGAGATCCTGGGCAAAGAGGAGCAATGAAGTGCTCCACAGAGTGAGCTGTGAACAGTCTGCCCTGGAGCCTCTGGACCCCAAACAGCAGGGATAGCAAGAGCCTGCTGGGAAAACTAGGCCCTCGAATATAAACTATTGGCTGGTTTTTATTTTTACTATGAAAATTATAAAATCTAGAAAATAGATTAATAATAAAAATAGGGGCTGGAGATGTTACTCAGTGCTGGAGCACATGCTTAGCCTGTGCAAGGCCCTGGGTTTAATTCCCAGCACCAAAAACAAAACAAAAAAAAAAGTAAAAATCATTTGAATCTTACAATTAAGAAGGAACTAATCTTAAAATTTGGCAAACCTTTTCTCTTTATTTTTTGCACATATATGTGCAAAAATATTTTAATATTTAAAATTTAAAGAAATATACTACATTAAATAGTTTTACAATCTTTGATCCATTTTATTATAGACATTTCCCATCTCAAAGTATCATTTGAAGCCTTGGATTTTAATGACTATAACAATCAATCATGTAAATAACCATAACTCACTGCTTCTAGGATGTGTGCTTATTTTTACATTTTTAACATTTCTGGAACCTAGGTGCATCTTATGCTTGGTAACATCCCATGGCAGAAGTTCCAGACTTTTTCTATTTTAATGTTCTATTAAAAAATGATGCCTTAGTGGTGTCTTAGATTTGATAAAATACACTGTAACATAATTTATTCTCTGTTGTTGAATATTCATTCAAGTTGCTTTCAACATTTTCTTACTATAAATAATGTTTTAATCCTTAAACACAAATCATAGTGCATATTTTTTATTCCTTCTTGAGGGAAAATTTATTAACAAGGAGTAACTGGGTAAAAGAATAAGAATATTTCTATTTATTTATTTTTGCACTGCTAAACCTAGGGCCTTGCATGCACTGGGCAAACACTCTACCACTGAGCTATATCCCCAGCCCAGTATAAATATTTTTAAAACCCTTGATATATATATATCAAGGGTATTATGTGTGTATATATGTACATATATAATATATATGTATATAAATTCCTTCCCATGTATGTGAACTTATGGTTCAAATAGCATGTATGACATGCTATTGTATGACATGACCATGCATTTTACCTGGCCAGTGCTTGAGATTCTGAATCTCAATGTTTGGCAAATTATAGTCTTCTTACAACTTAATAATTTCCTATTTGTAATTTTGTTCTAACCTGAATAAGTGTCTTATTTATACCTCTATCCACCTACCTACCTACCTACCTACCTACCTACCTACCTACCTGTCTAGAAAAGGATGAAAGCCAGCAGAGCGGGTAGTGATAGGTGCAGCGTCCCTGGCTTCATAGTTCTGGAGTCGGTGCTCTGAGGGCCGGCCTGGCAATGCTGTGTGTAATGGGAAAGTTGCCTTAAGGTTCTAACATGACCTGCATTTGTGTAAGCGGCATGCAGGCTATTCCCAGAAATAAGAATGTCCTCTGGAGGCTTCTGGAAAGGGGTCATCTCCAGAGGCTGCATAGCCGATTATAGGTGGTTCTCCTTCTCATGCAACATTCGACTGTTTATTTGTGGCTGATCTGACTTATACTTTCCATTTGTAATGTGGGGGTTTTGTTTTTCAGATATAGGAAGTGAAAGAACATGTGCTGAAAATTTATGTGAACATAATTGTACCCAATTAAGTGGAGGAGGATTTATTTGTTCTTGTAGAACTGGGTTCAAAGCTGATACTTTGGACAGAAATTCCTGTCAAGGTAGAGTCTTTTTCCTCCAATCCTTATTAAGAGAGTGGCTATTCTCTTTGATTAAACTCATGGTTCTCAGTGATTAAAGTACTCAAGAATGCCAATTGCTTTTCTTCCCTGCATGCATGCTATCTTACCGGTGCCCAGCAAAGTGTCTGGCAGATAGTCTGCACTCAGTAATGTCTGCAGAATTGAGATGAATGGTAGAGGCCTTGGTGATGATGGTGGCTCATTGTACCAGTGTCTGAAATCAATTAAAAACAAACAAAGATCGGGCATGGTGGCACACGCTTGTAATCCCAGCATTTGGGAGGCTGAGACCGGAGGATCTGGGTTCGCAGCCAGCCTCAGCTACCTAGTGAGGCCCTCCGCAACTTATTGAGACCCTGTTTCAAAATAAAGAATAAAAAATAGGGCTAGGGGTATAGCTCGGAGGTAGAATGCCCCTGAGTTCAATCCCCAGTACCACAAAAACAAACAAACAAAAAAACACAAGGCTGGCTGTCTTCATCTTAAGTCAAGGAACACATATTTATTACACATCTACTAAGGCGAGGCATAAAATCTGACTAGAAGATCATTTACCAAGATTATCAGTGATGAGTATGATTAGGTGTCTTTTATTAGGTGAATTTGCTGTGTCTAATTCATATACCATATTCAGATCATTTTAAGAGTTTTTTTGGGTGCTGATGCTTAAAAACACAATTGAAAAAACTGCATCAATGACTCTTGTTTCTACAGCTACATAGAAGAAGGAAAGTGATACCAAAAAAAAAAAAAAAACCACTACAGATGCTTTCTGAGAGTGAAGATTTGCTCTATTGTATGAAATCACAATGGTTCAGTTAAAACCCTATCTCCATGACTGACCAGCTTTGGGACTTTGGGCTTAATGATAGTCCATACTTTATTATTATAGAGGTTTTTTATGTTTTTACTTTTTAACGGTTAAGTTAGGAGCTGGGCATGGTGGCGCATGCATATAATCCAGCTTTGGAGACTGAAACAGGAGAATCGCAGGTTCAAAGCCAGCCTCAGTAACCTAGTGAGACCTTGTTTCAAACTAAAAACAAAATAGGGCTGGGGATAGCTCAAAGGTAGAACACCCCAATGGGTTCAATCTCCAGTACCATAAATAAATAAATAAATAAATAAATAAATAAATAAATAAATAAATAAATAAATAAATAAAGTTAGTAAAAAACTTGAAAAGCATGTGAAACAGTATTGAAACTTAAGTGTTCCACAAATATGGGTACCATTGGTTATTTTCATCTGCACTAAAAAGGTCCTCATTGCTTGTGAATGTGAATTTAAACAGAAATGGGGTCTCTAAGCAATGGATGGGAACAGATGTTGCATATTTGATTTTATTTTGCCTGCAGACATCAACGAATGTGAGCAATTTGGGGTTTGTCCCCAGAACTGTCAAAATACCAAAGGAAGTTATGAATGTTTCTGTGCGGATGGCTTCAGGTCTGTGGGCACCCTCTATGGAAAACGGTGCGCAGCTGATGGTACGATGGGCTCATGTCGGGGTCAGTCAGCTTGGGGGGAAGCAATGCTGATGAAGACAGTCTACCAGGAAACAAACTTTTGACTCTCAGGGTCTTATGTTAACTTGCCAGCTACTTCTCTTTCAACACCTTCCCCATCTCTTTTAAAACACTACAAACTCCCACCAAATATGGAAGAATTAAAACAAGAGTCAACTATTACTTATTATTCTGGATGTAGCCTCCTGTCTATCTTGATAAAAACTTCAAAAAATGGACAAGGTATTATCCTCCAGAAGTCTCAAACAGTAACAAAAACTTGTAGGTGGCATGTCGCCCATCAAGGGAGTTGACGAGGCCTCTGACTTTCACCCCACGGAGGCAAAGGCCAAAGGCCATTAATCTGAGACTGCACAGAAATCACTGACTTGGGGAAAGTCAAGGACACGCTGCCCATCTCTCCCTTTGTAATTACTCATGGACTGTTGACAACAGGCAGGAAGGTACCTGGTACATTCCTAACTTCAATCATTAGTTTTCCATTTTAGGTTATTTCCAGTATCTGAGAATCAGGCCAGGTGACAAGCACTAATAAGTACAAGAGACACAGTAATAAGTACGAGAGAGAAATGATAAAAGAGAGGCTTATGAGTCAGAAGTATTATACTCTAAATGTCAGAGGTCTGATCTAAATTAGCATACTCAAGTTAAGGGGTATAGACTTTTATTTTGAATTTTAAATTTATACTAGAATTTAAGAAACTTGGTAAGAAAACAAACTTCTATTTCATCAATTAAGGGCAAAATGGTTATTTAATATATTCACATAAATTGGGCTTTTAAACAATTTATTTGACTAACATGCCTAAGTAGTTTATCTTCCAAACATTTTTGACAGTGAACAAAAACTAGAGTGAAGGCATTTGAACAGTTGGTTTCGTAATCAAGCAGCAAACTTAAAAATGTTTAAATCTTTTGACTAAGGAAATGATTGAAATAAATTAGAATATTCAGATAAAACATAATGTCAAGATGGAGGAAATACATAAAATGAACTTTGAAAAGTTACTTAAATTGCAATTGATTGACATTATGTGAGTAAATTAAATTTTAAAAATTCTGGACAGGTGTTTTGAGATAAGTCACCAATGAAGGCTGCTTTAGGTTAAAAAAAAAAAAGTCAATCAAGAACAAGCTGGGCCTTTTCTCATTAACTTGAAGCTAAATTGGGTCATGGAGATGATTACCTGCTAAAAGAATCATAAAATCTGTCAGTATCTAAGAGTGAGGAACGAGAACTTCCTGGTAAACTTTTAGTGAGGCTGTGAATGTTATAGTTCTTCTGTGACAGCAAATATCTATAATCCTGTGTTTTAATGTCACTGAATAAAGGAAATAAATTCAGTGAAAATGAGGACTCTGCAGCAATCCCAGCTTGCTCTAAACTGTCATTGAAGACAAAGAATAAAGAACTGATAACTTCCCACTGCAACTGGGGACTAGAATGTCCACAGTCATGAGTTTTGCAACCCTACTGCCTGGTTTGTTCTATTGATGAACAGAAATGATCTGATTCCTATAAATACTCGTGTTTTTCAAAGGGGAGAGGAAATACCTGCTTTGCAATTTATATCCTACTGTATATTTGAAAAACCCAGGTTGAATTCAAACAGGTAAAGTAGCCTTCATTTGTTTACAGGTAACCCTCCTTTGTTGCTACTGCCTGAGAATGTTCGAATCCGAAAATACAATGTCTCATCAGAGAAGTTCTCAGAGTACCTTGAAGAGGAGGAACACATCCAAACGATTGATTATGATTGGGATCCTGAGGGCATAGGCCTCAGTGAGTATTAACTTTGGCATCTGTCACTGGTATTAATTGACTTTATGGAGCTTTTAGATGTTGGATTTGGGGGAATTTGTTTTTTTAATGAATGAGTTTTGTTTTAATGAGTGGAAGGAGAGGCTCCTCCTACTAGGCATGCTCCTGATGCCTTGCTGAGGCCCTAGGTTCCTGCCAACCTTTCCTGGCTTCTCTCCAAAATTTCTCCCCACATGTCCTTGAATTTTTTTTTGTTTGTTTGTTTGTTTTGGTTTTTTGGTGGTACTGGGGATTGAAACAAGAGCATTCTACCTCTAAGCTACACCTCCAGCCTTATTTATTTTGAAACTAGGTTGATGAGAGTCTCAATACTTGCTGAAGCTGTCCTCGAACATGCAAGCCTCCTGTCTCAGCCTCCCAAGTATTGGGATTACAGGTGTGTGCCACCACACCCAGCTCCTTAAATTTTAATATTTCTTCATCTTTGCTCATGCAATTCCCATTTTTCCCTACCATTGAACACTTGGGATTTTTTTTTAGACCCCAAAGACCAGTTCCAGTGTCATCTCCTCTGGGACATCTTCATAATCTTTGCTGGAAGAGTTCCATGAATGCTCACCCGTGCTCCTGTTGCCTTTTATACATGCTTCTACCAAAGCACACATTACATTGAGTTACATATTTTTCTCCTTGCCCCCAACCATATATTCTTTGAAGACATGAGATCTAATTCATCTCTACATGCATAGCAACTGACCTAATATATAACACAGCGTATGAGGTGGGTGCTTGAAAAACTCAATTGGATGAAGGGAAAAATGGATAATGCCTATTGTTGAGCCTCTATATGGTATAGGGAGGTGGTAATGGGTAAGAGTCAGAAAACTTGTCTCTATACCCATAAACTCACCTTCTATCTTTGTCTGCCTCATCTACTAGATTTATAACCTTAAACAAGTATAACAATTTTCTGGATCTTATTTTTTCTGCTAAATGAGAGTAATCCTCTTGTTCTTCCCACCTATCTCTGAGAGTTGTTTCAAAGGTCGAACAAGATATTAGATGTGAAATGCTCTGCAAACTATCAATAACTATGCCACTGTAAGATAGATTATTGCTCTATATTTATAATTATTCATGGAATGAAATAATCTTTGAAAGAAAGGTAGATATCTAGGAAAGCAGCGGGAGCCTAATATATGCACAATCTTCCCATGTTTTTAAAATGACTTCTTATCTGCATGGCTATTTTATTGCCATTGGTACTGAATGTGACTTTAAATCCTTAGAGCCTGACCTGGTTTATCTATACATTCTGTTTTGGAAACTAGACCTTGATCCTAATGAGAATAAATAGACTTTGGGCCAAAATATAATTTAATAGAGATGATTAAGAAAAATATCAGTAAGTTATCAGTTGAAGTATTTGTAGCTAATAGTATAGTATATGTAGCTTCCAGTATGACAGATTTTGAGGTTTGCTCATATTGATGCACTTGGATCATTAGTATTGTAAGAACAAAGTTGAGATGTCAATAATGAACAATAATTTGATTACACCCCAATTCCTCCTTTACCTGATGTGTTTAACATGAAACTGGCTGTGTGTCTTCCTCTGTAGGTGTTGTATATTACACTGTACTAGCACAGGGCTCTGAGTTTGGTGCTATCAAACGTGCCTACATCCCCAACTTTGAATCCGGAAGCAATAATCTCATTCAGGAAGTTGACCTGGGGCTGAAATATATAATGCAGCCAGACGGATTAGCAGTGGACTGGGTTGGAAGGTAAATTTGCCACACTTTCCCCTCTTGCCCGTTCCATCTTCCTGGGTAGAGCTCTCTACTGCTCATGTTGGCCCATGTTCAGCTGGGCCTCCATGGGGGTGCATTCAGCTGCTGGGGTACACAGTTGCCCCAGCCCTAGTCCAGCAACCACTTCTGCTTACTCCAGGGAGTCAGGTAATCATTACCATTTCCTGTATTCTCTGTGTCCCATGAAAAGGTTTTGGAAAGCACTCAAGTCAAAATGTTGTATTCCAGAATTAGCTCTGGAATCCAAAAAAATCAACTTGCAATGTGGCAGCACTGTCGATGTTGTGAAACAATGGGACTGCCTCACAATTCTGCAAGCAAAGCAGTTGAAATTGAACAGTTTTCTCAACAGTAGCCATTTTGGGGAGGGACAATCCTCATCATATGTTTTAACAGGCTAGCCAGCTGGAACTGAGTGGAAACTTGACTGTCCTGTTTAATCTTTGGGTTTGAGTTAATAGAGGTGTTAGCACTGTTCTGTTCTTTTAGGCCTTTTAGTGCCTTCTGGCTCTAGCACCCCTTCTAGGGACCAGAACTACACAGTTCCGATGATCCCTAAGTCAGAATCTTACATGGGGTCACTGAGATGAAAACCTGTGTGGAAAAGCTACTCAGCAATCTCTCCAACGAAGAGGTAGCCCTGGAGCAACATTGGGAGTGATCACATGCAAAGGAGCTCAGGCATTCACACAGTTCCCCATGTCTTTGAAAATGAGCTAATAATGGAAAAATGTTTGAGAGGGAAGCCTCAGCACTCACTACCCTCCGGGAGAATGGACAGTTTTGTGCAGTATATATTCATTTTTACCGTTTAACAACCTTATCTGGTGTTCTTGGAAGACTCGAGCTTCTCCAAAGAAGCTAATTGGGTCCCCACTGTGCCTTCAGGCTAACAGGAGACTCACTTCAGCATTTTCTGTCAGGAAATGGGGCCCCAGAGAACTATGAGTGGAGCTGGGAGCTTGAAACTGTAGATGGTAACACTTCCTTCTGAAAACCAACCAGGCAATGGCAGATAGGCCCTCTTGTTTGAACTTCTACCTCTTTCAGCTTTAATGAGTAAGGGAGTTAAGAGTTCCAGCAATGGCTTATAAGAAAATGGAGACCCACAGCCCTAGAAGTGGAACTAAGTTGCCATTTGTTTTATTGAAATGCTATTTCCACTCCTTTTTGCAGTAGATGCTAGATTCCTCAGCTTTTTGCTGAGGAGAGAATCCACTCATGGGCAGCAAGAGTTAAAGGACCAACCCGACAATGCTTTATGACTTCTACCTGGACACATATATCTTAAAATAATGAAAGATGTGAGACCAGTCTGACTGCTCCTCCACCGAGGTTACTGATCCTGGTGGTTCAGCTGCTTTGGCTGAGCAGGCTAGAGTCTGTACATTCCTCATTCTTTCTTGTGTAACCTTCCAAATTTTGGCCCAAGAGATTAAGGCATTCCTGACAGAGGGGTGCTGTGCTCTGATTAGAGGTATCTGAGTAGCTATGTTGCTGACCAGAACTTCCAAACTAAATTTTCTCATCACGAAACCATTGTTTAACTTTGTCCTTCTGGATTCAGGCATATTTACTGGTCAGATGCCAAAAACCAACGGATTGAAGTGGCTAGACTTGATGGAAGGTACAGAAAGTGGTTGATTACTACCCAACTGGATCAACCAGCTGCAATTGTTGTGAATCCCAAACTAGGGTAAGTACTAGGAATCTTTAATATTCTAGATATTCTCCACTGAGTTCTCATAAAATTATACAGCCTTAATATTTTTTCCTAATTGTACTGAAATTGTCCTTCAATTTTTTAGAATGGAATTTATGTCTGCTCAAAGAATTATAATATGCCCCGGGATCATATAGGAGCAATAACTTTTTTTTTTTTTTCTTTTTTAATTGCGGGTCTGGGGATTGAACTCAGGGGCATTCTACTTCCGAGCTATACCCCCAGCCCTATTTTTTATTCTTTATTTTTGAAACCGAGTCTCACTAAGTTGCGGAGTGCCTTACTAGGTAGCTGAGGCTGGCCTCGAGTCCAGATCCTCCAGTCTCAGCTTCCCAAATGCTGGGATTACAAGCGTGTGCCATCATGCCCGGCTTTAGGAGCAATAACTTCTGTTGGGAAAATTCCTTTGAGAACATTCCTGAGAATATTTCTGGTTACATGAATTCTTTGTCTGAACTTTAAAATTTTTTGTAAATTGACCTGCTTTAAGTAAAACCTTAATAAGAATTGTTTTTTTTTCATTTGAATGTTTTAAAAAGTAACTCATTCATTGAAATTTAGCTAGGATTTGGTTGTGTTTTTAATTGGACATAAGTATATAAAATAACACATGTATAAATATGTATTATCAGTTTGTAGGAATGTTCCAATTTATAGTCTATCTGTATATCATTTCAGCATGAGAACTTGTTTTGTCATCCTTCTCTTGCATTTCAAGACATTTGTTTGGATAGCAGACAAATTGATATTTACATATTTAATTAGCCTTAGAGTAGTAACACTTGAAAAAAATTTTAAGTAGCCCCCAATACTTCCCCTATTTGAACTATACCAGTATGCCCCTTTGTAGATATGCCAATGGTTGTATATAAAGCACTATGAGTTATTATTACTTTGATTGTCATATTCCATGTTATATCATGCCTCGGAAGCTTAGCAATGGCACTTGAAAGATGCTTGTCTGATAAGATTAACCTGTAAAGTGGACTTGTTCTCAACATCAGTCTTTGCTTCTTGTGTCTTACATATGTAATACTTAGGAACAAAGAGATGCTCTTTATCTACTGAGGATTTTACTGAGAAATATTAAAATAGTGTTACTTAGCAACCAGGTCTCTGTGAAAAGCTGTTGATCGCGCTGTTGGTAATCCTCCCTACCATGCTCTGCCGTGGTAGGGAAGCTCTGCTAGGTGTGGTGCTACAATGGAGAAAATGTCTGTTGCAGGCTTATGTTCTGGACAGACCAGGGGAAAGAATCTAAAATCGAGTCAGCCTGGATGAACGGAGAACATCGCAACACCCTGGTTTCCGAGGACCTTGGCTGGCCAACCGGCCTTTCTATTGATTATTTGAATAATGACCGGATCTACTGGAGTGACTCCAAGGAGGATGTTATTGAAACCATAAAATATGATGGGACTGATAGGAGAGTCATTGTAAATGAAGGTTAGAAATGAATTAAAATTTAATATATATTAAATATATGTCTAGTCTCTTTGCCCATTTTCTCAAGAAGGAACCCTGTTCTTAGGAAGTGATTTATATAGTTTCTAGGACATCTGCCCCTCCTAGCTGCTGAATTAAATGCAAATGAATCAGCTAGCAATAATTAAATCCCCTTTGCCCTTTTTACATAATTTTAAGAAATGCTTTTCAGGAGCAGATTTCTGTTAGGTTGTCCTGAGGTAGCATTCATGTATATCAATGTAAATCTATGTCTGACTGCTTCTAGACACATTGGTGTTCGAAATGTGCTCCTTGAGATAGGTACAACTGGAAAAATCTAGAAGGAAAGGAGCATTTGTTTACTTATCCAATTTCTGCAGGCTGCAATCATCCAATGTATATCCCATTTTTCCCTATCTGACCAGTATTGTCTTATGCTCAAAAGAAAAAAAATAATAAAATCTCTGACCTACAAATTGTTTTCCAAATATGACATAAAATCAGCAACTTGAAAGTGAGCTAGTGCCCTATAATTGGTGTCAGACAGCATGCATTAATCTTGTTTAATTTCTGTCATCTTGATCTGCCAGTACAACACTTTCACAGTCACACGTATAGAAAATCTGCCTGAATGTTCCTGGAGTTTCCAGGCATTGTATTAGGAATTAAGTCAAGCTGAATAACATCAGACTTAGAAATGTGCTGGGGCATTATCTTTTTAATAACCTCATATTGTTTTGTTTTTCTGCTGTGGATAAGCAGCAATGAAGCCTTACAGTCTGGACATCTTTGAAGACCAGTTATACTGGGTATCTAAGGAGAAGGGAGAAGTGTGGAGAAAAAATAAATTTGGGCAAGGGCAGAAGGAGAAGATGCTGGTAGTGAACCCTTGGCTCACTCAAGTTCGAATCTTTCATCAGCTCAGATACAATCAGTCAGGTAATCACCCATCTTGGAATAAAATACTTGTTATCTAGAAGCCTTATTTCAAAATAATGAGTATAATGTTGGGAAAGGGTGCTGGATAATAATGGGCTCTTCTCTTTGTGCCCAAAATGCTTGTGCATGCTTGTGTATGTGAGTATGGTTGAGGGTGGGTGGTTTAGCCATTTTGACCAAAGAAAGGTAAAATTGGATTCTGAATGAAATTATACAAATGACCAATAGTAAAAAATAATTGAAGTAAAAATATTTCAGTGCTCATTGTTTGAAATTATAGATACATACTTCTAGGCCATGAAGCCCAGGAGGTATCAGAACCCTGCTAGATTGGGTTAACAAGTCGCAAAATGGGTTTCATGGACATCAGAAGTCTTATCCACTTGTTTTTGTTATTGGTGATTGAAGCTGTGTGCATTCTACCTCTGAGTTATACTCCCAGTCCCCTTTTCATTTTATTATTTTGAAACAGGGTCTTGCTAAGTTGCTGAGGGTCTTGCTAAGTTGCTGAGGCTTGCCTTGAAACTGCAGTCCTCCTGTCTCAGCCTCCCAAGTACAGGTGTGGGCCACCACTGGTTATATTAGTCACTATTTATTTATTTTTTTCGGTACTGGGGATTGAACTCAGGGGCTTTCTACCTCCAAGCTACACCCTCAGTCCTATTTTTTTAGTCTTTATTTTGAAACAGGGTCTCACTAAGTTGTGGAGAGCCTCACTAAGTAGCTGAGGCTGACCATGAACCCAGATCCTCTGGTCTCAGCCTTCCCAATACTGGGTAGCCTTATTTTTTATTTATTGGTTTTTGAAACAGGGTCTCATTAAGTTGCTTAGGGCCTAAGTTGCAGAGGCTATCCTTAAACTTGCAGTTCTCCTGTCCCAGCCTCCCAAGTACTGGGATTACAGGAATGTGCCACCGTGTCTGGCTATCTTAGTCACTCTTACTGTGGTATGGTTAGGCTACTCAGATTATCCTGAGATCTTTTAACCTTAGTTTAAAATTGTCAGTCCCATGCATTTCTACCTCTTCCTCTCTTTGTCTTTGTCTGCGCTCTGGGTCCTGCTTCCTCAGATTAGCTGAGTTCTAATTCAGATTTCAGCATTGTGTGCAGCAGGGTAAAGTGAAAGGACATTTTTTAAGTGAGGAAGGGAGACAAACTTTTACTAAGTTCTGCACTTCAGATTCTCCCCTTGGTATTAACTTGACATATTACTTCAAAACCTTAGCACGAGATTGCATTCTTATCTCAAATAAGGACACTGAGCTAACTTGTGTGCTGAAGTCACACAACTAACAGATGAGTTCTAAACTCAGAGATAAGACTATTTAACCCAAAACTGAGTGTCTTTCTGATCTTGTCCAGTGGTCAGTATGCCTAACTCCAGGTTGATTGTGCAGCTATGGAGCCTTTGACAATCCCTTCTTTCCAATCCCTGCATGTGAATCAAGGGTGGAGCTTGAGGTTCTCTTGCCTCCACTGACATCCTGAGATCCTGAATCAGCCTTGGCCAATCACACCCCACAGCTGAGAGTCCCAGGAGATTACACTGGTGGCAAATGCCCTTTCTAGGGAGTAGCTCCTTTGTGTTGCTAGTAATTATCAGCTCTCCAGCCCCTCTCCCAAGTTCACCAACCCTACCAGTATGATAGTGTTGCATCCTGAGTGCCCCTGTAGTCCCCATGAAGAAGGCAGAAGAAAGCCTGGAGACTGTCTCTTACTTAGCTGATGCTCTGGCCCTCACTCCAGTTGTGCATGTGCCCTGCACTCACAGTTCTGAAATCTTAGAATCATTTGGAAAGCTGGTTAAACATAGATGCTGGGACCCACCTGTGGGGTTTGTGATTCACTGTCCCTAAGGTGGCCTAAGAGCTTCATTTCTAAAGAGTTCCCAAGCAATGCCGCTGCCAGTGGTTCAGGGACATGTTTTGAGAACCACAGCTCCAGTCCCTTGCCACCCAAAGTGTGGGCTGAGGACCAATAACACGATATTCAATGAGGGCTGGTTAGAAATTCAGATGCCCAGGCCCCACCCCAGACCTTATGAACCAGAATCTGAATTTTAACAAGGTGATTTGTAGCACATTAAAGTTAGAAAAGCTCTGCTCCAGCAAGTTGATAAAATGGTCATAGGACAGGGTTTGAGTGAGGCTTTTGGAATATTATTTTATAGTGAAGTCTCATCTATGGTTATACTTTGGATGATGGAGAATCGGAATCACAGAATATTAGCCCGAGAAAAAGTTTATATGTGTTTATATAATGCTGTATAACTTTTGGATAAATAACAATATATACTAAGGTAGAATTCAGGAAATTTTAGAATAAGGTACCTTTAGAATAAGCTCCATCCCAGAACAATTTAAATCTGAGTTTCTGTGAATGAGTGTTAATATTTTGAATAGAAGTAAGTGTGGTGGCACACATCTGTAATCCCAGTACTTGGGAGGCTGAGACAGGAGGATTGTAGGTTTAAGGACAGCCTTCCCAAGTATTGAGACTCAGCAACCTCGTAAGACCCTGCTTCAAAAATAAAATAAAATAGGGCTGGGGTAGCTCAGAGGTAGAATGCCCCTGGGTTCAATCCCAAGTAACACACACACACACACACACACACACACGAAAGAAAGAAAGAAAGAAAAAAATTTTGATTAGCACCCAGGTAATTCTAGTGAATCACAGATATAAATTCCCTTTTCTTGCACTTGAGGAAACTGAAGCCCAGAAGAAAATTCTACTTAGAAAGTTGGGGTCGAAATCTAATCACTATATGCTTTGGATAGACTACAGACTATAACTTAAGTAGATTATGGGTGAAGACAACTCTTGATATAATGCTGAGGTCTTACTGGTCTTTTGAACCAACTCAAATTGCTTGGCACTGGTTAGATTTGGAGGTTAGGCAGTGAATGTGACAGATACATGCCTTCCAAACCCACCAGGGCAGTAGGGGAGACATGATGCCAGTATATGGGGAGTGCTACAGAGGTGGGATGGGGGGCCCAGAGAGGGACCATGCCCCTTTGTTGGGGTGGCAAGGATGGTGGTGTAAGTGAGAGTGAGTCTCCAGGTAACATATGGCCTGTTACCACGTGTTGGGATGCTGCCTGGGCTCGGCCCTCACCTGGCAGAAGCACTCACCTCAGATGCCCTAGGATGGGGTATTCACTCTCCTGTCATTGGGATCTAACTGCTCTTCCATCTGCTTTCCAGTGCCCAACCCTTGTAAACAGATCTGCAGCCACCTCTGCCTACTGAGACCTGGAGGATACAGCTGTGCCTGTCCCCAAGGCTCCAACTTTATCAGGGGGAGTTCTGTTGCGTGTGATGCAGGTAGGGGCACTCTCTGGACAGCCACAGGTGCTCAGAGGCATGAAGAATCCCCATGTGCTCTGTCCTTTGCAGAACAGTGGGGGTGGCTAGAAAGAGGGTGAGAGATGTGGGAAACACCAACAGAGCCGAGTGGGGCTTCAGGGGCCAAACAAGTCGTGTTCCGATGATTTTTGAGAATTATTTGCTAAACTCTGCAGAGATAAGGATCCAGTATCCCTAAATCTATACTTGTTGTTTTGTAAAGACCTTTGAAAGGGTGAGTTTTCTGTAAGGATACTTCTTTCCTTCATCCTACCCTGGATTCCTCTTGCCCTGAATTCACTCAGCCTTAACTGAGCTCCTTAAGATGGAGAACCAAGTTCCTGAGGTGGGAGGGCTGGCACAGGGCCGGGGTAGGGATGCTAGAGGATGATCACATGCTCATTTAAAAATTTTGACAACTGAAAAAGGACCATATTTTGGAGGATATTGTTGGAAAATGAAGATCATTTATAAATAAGGGAGTTAGTGGTTTAATTCTTATCCCAAATGATGTCTTGGCAAGACATTTTTTCAATAGCTATTTCATTTTATTTATATATTTTTAGTACCCCAGGGGCTACACTCCCATTATCCCTCCCCCCTTTTAAATTTTGGAACAAAGTCTTGCTAAGTTGTTGAGGCTGGCCTTTAACCTGTGGTCCTCCTGTCTCAGCTTCCCAAGTACTGAGATTGTTGGCGTGTGCCACCACACCCAGCTTCAATGACTGCTTTAAATTAAGGAGTTAATAGGTCATAGGGAATAACTAGTGTCCCTAACTAGTACCCTATGCTTAATAAACATGTTAAAAATCACCCTCTCATTCCTCCTGAAACCCATTTATGGCTAACTTCCTTGGGACCACCTTACCATTTTAGTTGATGGAGAAATGAAAAGGCTTAACCACCTTCTGCCACCAGGGGGAGCAAGTGGTTAAACAAAGACCCACTGTAGGCTCCTCCCGACCAGTGGGAAAAGTTGGCTGGTTTACAGAATGAACTCAGAGAGAAAAGACTGCTTCCCTTCTCCTCTTTCCCCCGCCCCTAGGCTCATCCAGACACCAATAGGGAAATATTGGCAAGATTCCAATATTTGAGCAATATTTTGAACACAATGTGTTCTCTGCTGGAGATGGACTTTCTGACATTTATTGAGGTTTCATGTTGAGACGAGGTGTTTGTTGTGCAAGTTGTTGCTTCATCTGCTACTTTCCTCACTTAAATTTTATGCCAAGTGAATTATGTTGAGATTCCCATTTAAAAAACTTTGACCTACGTAAGCACATTAATGATATCAGTCATTGCATATAGGGACTTGGTTCGGTATATTAATCAATCGGTTAGTTCGATAAGCATTTATTCATTGCCTACTATGGTGCTAGGCACTGATCAGAGTGCTGGAGATACCAGAAGTGAACAAAACAGACAACTCCCCTTCCCTCGTTGAGCTTTTTTTTCTAATGGGACAATAAATATAGAAACCTGTAAGTGCATAATAGGTCAGGCAGTGAAAGTACCATGGAGACAAGTAAAGCAGGGGAGGTTGGGCTTGTTCTTTCAGGAAGAATGTTCAGCAGAGGCCTCTGATAAAGGGATCTTTGAGTAGTGACTCAAATTGAAGGGCTGAGCCAGGAGGGTGGCCAGGCTCCTTATATAAAATACACATATGATAAATTGTTATGGAATGTCTTCTAAGCATAAGATATTGAAGCATTACTAATCGATTAGGCATATCCCAGAAGTGTATGGGTATAGGGAGCAGTGACTCAAAGTAAGGGCAGTTTGGGAGGAGAGCTTGATTTTCCTCCCAGATTCTTGAGGGCAAGAATCTGTGTATCTGTATTTGCACATCTGTCTGTTGATTGGTGGATGGCTGGTGCTCTGGCGCCTTTGCTGCAGTTTCCAGGTGTGCCTGAGTTAAACTCTCCATTTTAACAGTTCACAGAGGAGAATTCTGAAAACCTCAAGTGAGAACATAAATGTCTTTAGAGATTCTCTTATCACAAGTTTCTTTCAACTATTAGTAGATGCTTTGGAGTGGAGCATCTCTCCACTGTTGGGGGGATTCTATCAACTGCCTGTTTCTTCCCACAAAATGTATATCACTCTGCAAGATCTTACCATTGATAAGGATTTGACATAGGGAGCAGGTGATGGCTTGGCAGGGAGACTCATTAGCTGGCTTGCCCGCCCCAGCCCTGGGCAGGTTTGCATGGTATGGGTGCCCCGCTGCTGCGTCTGGCTCACTAACACGTGCATGGCTTTCCCTCTCTGCAGCCATCGAACTTCCTATCACCATGCCCCCCCCATGCAGGTGTATGTACGGAGGAAGTTGCTATTTTGATGAGAATGGCCTCCCCAAATGCAAGTAAGTCTGAATGTTGAGGTCCGAGCTGTAGGCCTTGCCTCTTCTGGGGGAATCTGAGACCTTAAAGCAGCCAGTAAGGCAAGTGCAGGCACCTGTCAGTTCACTAATTTTCACATTTTAACCAGCTTGCCCTCCCTTGGGAGAGTCCTCAGAGAACTAAGGTAGTACTTCTCAAGCTATGCTATGCCTGGGGTCTGGTAAAAATACCCATGCTCATTCACAAGGATTCTGCATTTCTAACAAGCCCCTGGGATGCGGCAAGTCAAGGCCACACTTTGGGGAGCCAAGAGTTAGAGAAACGCAGTGCCTTCCTGCTCACCTGGGATGAGAGTTGCAGTAGGGGTGGGTGTGGGGTGGCTGTCAGCAGAGCTGCAGTAGCCCAAGGCACCCATGACAAGCAGAAAGATGGCCAAGATTTGGAGAAGAAGGAAGCTGTTGAGAAAGCTCCAGGCCACTCTTCTGTTTGTCGTGTCTTGGCAGGGTAAGCCGAAGTTATGCAGGATAAATCGTTCAGTGTATAATTTACTCAGTCAAAGCTTTCTCTACCTCAGAACATGCTTATAAAATCACAGTAGGGTTTAAGAGGGCGACAGGGCCGTGAATGATTCTCCTTTTACTTTCAGGTGTTCTAGTGGCTACACCGGAGCATATTGTGAAATAGGGCTTTCCAAAGGCATCCCTCCAGGAACAAGTAAGTTTTAAGAGTATAAAGAGAGAGCCTACAGAATGGGAGATCTTTGCTAGCTACTCCACAGAGTGGACTGATATCTATAATATACAAAGAACTTAAGAAACTTAACACTAAAAATATAGATGTGAAGAGGGTCTTTTAACTCAGAAACAAACAACCCAACCAAATCATAGACAATTGAACTGAGTAGACACTTTTCAAAAGTAGAAATACAAGGGGCCAGTAAATATATGAAAAAATGTTCAACATCGTTAGCAATCAGGGAAATGCAAATCAAAACTACACTGAGATTTCCATTAACTCCAGTTAAAATGGCAATCTCAAGAATACAAACAATGATAAATGCTGGCAAGGATGCAGGGAAACAGGAATCATTATACACTGTTGGTAAAACTGCAGATTAGTACAGCCTCTATGGAGATCAGAAGACTGGGAAAGGAACCACTGTATAACCCTGCTATACCTCTCCTGGGGGATTTTCAAAAGGAATTGAAGTCAGAATATTATAGTGACACATGCATATCCATGACTATAGCAGCACAATTCACGATAGCCAAAATATGGAATCAGCCTATGTGTCTGTCAACAGATGAATGAGTTATGAAACTGTAGTATATACATACAATGGAATTTTACTCAGCCACAAAGAACAACAAAATTATGCCATTTGCAGGAAAGCAGATGGAACTAGAGAATATTATTCTAAGTAAAATCAGCCAGTCTGGAAAAGTGAAGGATTGTATGTTTTCTCTCATATGTCGAAGCTAGAGAGAAATTGGGAAACAAAAGAGACTTCAAATAAATGAAGAGAGATTCCAGTAGAAGAGGATTAAGGGAGGGAGGCTAGAGGGGAAGGAGATTTAATAAAGGAAACAGCTCAAATAGTGTTATATACATATATGAAATTATCAATACCAATTTCAATTACATGTATGAGGAGGAGGGGCGTGGGTAGAATTAAAAAAAATAAAAAAGAATACCAGCATCCTGGAAGTACTCTAAACTGGGTGCTGTTGTGTATTCTTTTCAACATAGTCGGAAGAATGGTTCTAGCTCCCGCTGCTAAGTTTGCCGGCTCTTTTCCTTCTCCGTGTTGATACGTTCTCTGCTTCTTCCTTCTTTCACAGCTGCAATGGCCGTGCTCCTGACAATCCTCCTGATCATCATCATTGTAGCTCTGGCAATCGTAGGATTTTTCCACTATAGGAAAACAGGCTCCCTTTTGCCTGCTTTACCCAAGCTGCCAAGGTCAGTTTCCTTACGTGGAATATTGGTTTTAGAAGACTGTGTGAATATGACCATGTGGATAAATAGGTTTAAAAAAAAAACAACAACAACAACACAATATGCAGTTCACCTGCAGAAACAAAAAGTTGTGAGGATTTAAAGTAGTCACTTCCAGCTTCTCCAAAGCTTGAGTGACAGGTCCTGTTGTATAGTTCCCATGACTGTGCCTAACTGTGGGTGTCAGGCCAGGCTGGGGCCAAGGTGGTGTCACTTGACTTTATCCTGCAAGTGTCCCACTGGGTCTTAGACCTTAAGCATTTGAGAATGTGCTTCAGTGTTTCCAGGAAATAAGGGGACTTACTACCATATTTGATGTGTGTAGATTTAGATTGGGAATTGCACATTTCATTTAAGTAAGATTTAGCAGTGTGGAGGAAAGGGGACTATTGCAAAGGTATTTGAAAAATAATAAGATGCTGTTTGGGTTACTTACAGCTTAAGCAGTCTTGTCAAACCCTCTGAAAATGGAAATGGGGTGACCTTCAGATCGGGGGCAGATGTTAACATGGATATTGGAGTGTCTGATTTTGGCCCTGAGACTGATATCGACAGATCAATGGCGATGGTAAGTGTGGTTTCCAAATGATTATTTAAAGGTTGTCATTTTTACTATTTTATGAAAGCAACACTTTCCCTAAAGAATAAAATTAACCACAAGAACACTGAAATAGTGAAGTCTGCACTATACAGGAAGATCTTAGGAAACAATAAGTTTGTTGCAGAAATGGGTCTAAAAACATTAGCAATGGTAATAATAAAATTGAAATTACCCTCATGTTATTAGAGCCATAAGCAGTCTTAGGTTTAATTGGAATCCTAGAGATTTATGGGTGTTTTTTCAGGGGGTAGGATGGAGGAGAGAACATGATCACTTGTTTTTATTTGATGATATTTTGTATGTATAAAGGGAGTGGGGAGCTGGGCGTGGTGGCACATGCTTGTATTCCCAGTACTTGGGAGGCTGATACAGAAGGATCATAGGTTCGAGATCCTGCTTCAAAATAAAGAATAGAAAATAGGGATAGGGATATAGCTCAGAGGTAGAATGGGTTCAATTCCCATTCCACAAAAAAATAAAAAATAAAATAAAAGGAGTGGGGAATTATATTTTTTCAAATGTCTTATATTTCCCCACCAATGTATAGTAAAGTCAGAGTTTATTCAAACTGTGGCCCTAAGAATGTGATAATAGATGTTCAGCTTGCCCCACTGATCCTTGCTGTCCCCATCTGTAGAATAGGTTTAAGACTATCTCCTGTGAGGACCAATGAAATACTTTAGGAGGAGATAGCACAGCCTTGGCACAGAGGAGGTTCTCTATTATCACTATTGAGAACCCTCTCAGTATTTTGTCTCTCCCCCAAATCTTTCACTTTTTGCCTTACCTGAAAGCACGATATTATCCATTCCTCTCTTTCTTCCCCCTCTTCTTGTTCTCCTTTTTCTTCTTCTACACCCACCCTTTTCTCTGTTGCCCAGGCCCATCCCCAAGTGAACATTAAGGCGTTATGGAGGTTCCAGACATAAGAAGAGTGTTTCTGTTTTCTGGAGCTGATGACTGCATTATGTCACCAGCTGATAATGCATCATGTGGCTTCAAATAATGATTAGCCATTCAGAGGCTTCATGTCTCTGTTGCTCTCTTGCGGAGGATCGAACCCAGGGTCTTGTGCATGCTAAGCAGTGAGCCACGACCCCAGCTTTCTTTACATTCTTTAAGCCTTCGTATTTCAGGCAACTTTGGCAAAGCACCCAGCCTGCCTCCGGGAGCAAGGAGGCACCTCTCTCTGTGGGTGGGTCAGACCCGCACGGTGTGACCTCTCTCTTCCTCTCCCCCACCAGAGTGAACAATTTGCCTTGGAGATGGGGAAGCAGCCCGTAATATTTGAAAACCCAATGTATGCAGCCAGAGACAGCACTGCCAAAGTGGTTCTGCCAGCCGAGGTGAGATGTCACACAGTCCTTCCTTTCAGCTGCTGGTCTTGTTTTGCTGGGTAGCATCCCACCAAGGGCCTCCTAACCTTCCCTCCAAACGGCAGGGAGCACAGCACTCTGCAGCACCTGGGCTGGCCCACTGCCGCAGGCCCTCCTGCAGGCACCCAGCGACCTGTGTTCCTGCACAGCTGTGAGGCCCGGCCACGCTGGCCACACCATTCCTCACCTTCCATTCTGAGAGGAGCCAGAGCAAGAGGTGCAAGTCCATTCAGAGGCCTGGTGAGCTCAGTGCCTGGCATGCTGCAGGCTCTTTCTAAACACTTAGGAAGTGAATGGGTGAATGGCCGTACCCCCAAGGCGTGAGTCAAGGTGGTCAAAGGCGGAGGGACCTCCTATGCTGCCTTTGCCAGACTTTTCTGAAAAGTATGAAGGTATCCTAAATTGATAGCCAGATATCTAAATTTCCTTCAGGGCAGCCCCACTGTTCAGTATCTTTAAGAGGAGCTGAGGAAAGAGTCCTATGGTTGAAGAGAGAGAACTTTTGACCAGGTCTGGACCAAAAGCCCTAGCACCAGTTCAGGGCATGTCTCCTGTGCCACCTTCATCCAAACAATGATAGCCTTGGTGACAATAATGTTCAATGTTAACACTAAACATGTTTCAACTCAACATATGGCACATTTTAGTAATATAAGACAGAAAGGTTTATTTTATAAAACTTTCTTAAGAGTGAAAAATATTTGAATCTTGAAAGTATTTTCCTGATCTTTTGATAAGGAGCAAAACCTAAATACAGAATGAAACAGACAGGACATTTCACTTGGCATTTTCACTTGAAATAACACAAGGCAGTGTATACAATCACATATCCAAGGTTGAGAAGAAACAAGGTGGTAAATGTGAAAATAAAGGATAAGGAGCAAAGTATCTTCCCTGTAATGTATGTACTCATGGTGATTTGTGTTTAAGAGGGAAACTTAGAATTATATAAATGTTATAAAATGTGTAGAGGCATATTAATTTCATTATGCCTATTGTTAAAAATTCAACTTCTAGCCGGGCGTGGTGGCGCACGCTTGTAATCCCAGCATTTGGGAGGCTGAGACCGGAGGATCCAGGTTCTCGGCCAGCCTCAGCTACCTAGTGAGGCACTCCGCAACTTAGTGAGACCCTGTTTCAAAATAAAGAATAAAAAATAGGGCTGGGGGTATAGCTCGGAGGTAGAATGCCCCTGAGTTCAATCCCCAGTATCGCAAAAAAAGAAAAAAATTCAACTTCTTGTAGTCTTCTAAAATTATTAATTTAATTCTTAATATCCAAAGGTGGGATGCTCTGTTTACCAGTGATTTGGGGGGATTATTCATGCTGTTCTTCTAGGACCTGGATGTCAGTATACAACGAGCATATCTTTTATTAAAAAATATGGTCAAAAGTGGGTATAGGTTGTCACAGAGAATACAATAGGAGTTGCTGTTGATAAGCGAGAGTGTGACCAGTGAGGAGTACATTTGCCTCCCAGGATTAAGGCATGGGATGACTTTAGTGGTTGGTGCTCTTGATTTGGGGAAAGTGGAAGAGGTTTTTAGCTCTGGGCCACAGGTCCACTCACACAATGAAAATGGCACCTGACTACATGGAAGGATAAGGGGATAACAGAATCCAAGAGTTGATAAGAAACTTTGGCAAATTCACTTATTACTGAATTCTTTCAAAACTGGATAAGGGCCTTCAATATGTTCACAGGTGACTATATCTGGAAATGTGGAAAACAAGAATTATGGAAACCCCATAAACCCGTCTGAGATAGTTCCAGAGCCAAATACAACTTCTCCAGGTGCCGATGGAACTCAGGTAACTGAAGGGATGTGGAATTTGTAAAGAATTTCAGCATTGCTGGATGGGTGTCAACCTATGAGAGAGCATGTCATGAAGAAGGGCAAACAGACTTCTAGATCCAGTGTCTTCAAAACAGGGACACATAATTTGAGATATTTACATAAAATGAATAAAGATTTCACTGTCAGGACACATAAATGACCTTTCCCAGTGTAATAATGTATATCCCTTAGTATGTTTTTAGCTTTATGGCCACTACCATTATTGGCCACAAGATGGCACTAATCCGTACCATCTTTATCTATTTTTCCATTCAGTATCCAATTGTCCAAGCCAATCTTCCAACCAACGTTATTGCTCTCAATGTGCCAAACACAACATTTAGTACTGGACTTTAAAAGAAAAAGAGACAATTTGATGGAGTTTCTCTATCATTCCTGCTGTACCATTGCAATTTGTAGACTATTCAGAATATAGAGAAATTCAGTAAATACATTTGATATAAAACTCTCTGCATAGCTATCCCAGATCTAGCTCTTTGATTCTGGACAAACCATTTCACCCGTGGGCCGTGAAGTCCTTAGCAGGGGGACTATTGGCACATTGGGTAGGACAGCTCTTCAGGCTACATAACTGTCCTGTGCATTGTAGGGCATTTGAATATTTCTGGCCCTTGTCCAGTAGATTCAAGTAGTGTCTCTCCTAACTCGGTGTGACCCCGGAAATCACCTCTTACACACACACTTCAGGTAAAAACAATCAGATCAAGAATGTCTCAGTTCTAAAAGAAAAAAAGGGGGGGGGAGGGAGAGATGTCTCAGTTCTAAGGCTCTGTGGCTATTTTTGTGAAGTAATAAAAAAAAACCAATATTCTAAGGTAGCACCATTTTATTCAATCCTTATTTCTCAAGTTGTACAATCTATAAAAATAATTGGTATCTGCAGAGTTAACTTGGAAGTCTCATTAGATTTTTAGCTATGAACTACCTCAGACATTGGTTCCTGTTTTGCTTCTCTGGGTCAAAATAAAAGTTTATCAGCTAAAATGACACTAATGAGAAGAGGTTATATCAAAGGTCTCTTTCTACCTTTTCATATTCCATTACTTTTTTTTTGCTCTTCTCTCTCTCTCTCTCTTCTCTCTCTCTCTCTCTCTCTCTCTCTCTCTCCCACACACACACACACACACACACACACACACACACAAATGTTGTCTTAGGACTTTTCAGTTTCATATTTTTCAAGAGAATGAACTTTTTTTCTTTAAGCTACATTGAAAAATGGATATTAAAGATTAGTTTTCCCCATATACTAGGGTATATGAAGGTCACATATTCATTCAGTTCCCAGGTTTGACTCAACCCCAAGGTAGCACTAAGTTTGTTTTCTATTCTTGACCTCTTTGCTCAGCCCATTTCAAGTCTGGCGATCTTCCTTTGGCAGAGGTCTCCCCCAGCCTGAGCAGGAAGGAGGCTGGGCAGGGAGGCTGTGACCTCTGACCCGCACCTCAGTCCTCAACTCAGAATGAGCACAGAAAGACAGTTTCAAATGAGAGCTGACGTCACCAATTGTCCTCCCTTCCTTCCTCATCTCCCATCTGTGCAGCAAATTGGTTCTTCCTTTTGCTTTTTTAAATCATTGAGGCTGAAACCCTCTAAAGTTTTTCCTCCATGGCATATCCAGGGATCTTCCTGGACCTCTTGTCCCTTGATAGCAGCCAGTGAAGCTGAAAAGCAGCAGAGGGTTTTGTTAAAATCACCTGAGATCTACACAAATGTGCCAGGAAGTCTCACAAATTTATCCTTCATTAGTAAATATGCTGAAAGGACTCAAGTGAAGAGCAGGAGTTCCTGTGACTCAGTTCTGCCATTTCCACTAGTTGTGCTCATGCGCATGCGGTCTCCCAAGCAGCAGATGAGAGTGAAAACCATTCTGTCATTTCTCTTGTTAGAAGTTGCTCCACTCCAAGAAGCCATGCCATACTGAGCAAAGACTGTTGGGAATTCTGACCCTCTCCCCTAACTGTAGCTTCCAGAGGCAGGGCTCTGACTTGCACGACTCTATGGTCTCCTTGTGGCGCCATGGGCAGAGTAGGTGCTCCCTTACATTTGGGTTAAGTGAATGGCCTCTTCCACTTCTCCCGTGATCATGTGCTTCCTACTTTACATGTTGGTTCCAACTTTCACAGCGTAAGAGACATCCCTGAAAACCCATGGGCTCCTGTTGGAGCAGGCCATCAGTTCCTTTATCTCCTCCCAGGTTTTTATCTGGCAGCCGGAGCCTTGGCCAGAACCACAGGCAGCTTTTTAGTAGGGTGGGGGCCACCCACCGTGTCCAGCGTGGTTTCTCTTTGGGTTCTTCACTTAATGGACCTTTGAGTCCCTTGAGTATTCATTGTCTGCTCTTCTACTAACAATTTAGCTATTTAATCAGCACCTGCTATAAAAGGACAGTAAGAGAACCTGCCTCAGGTGTTGTTGAGAAGATTAAATGCCTATAAAATTCTTAGCATAATGCCCGACACATACAAGTATTCAATAAATGTTAGTTATTTTTATTGTTACTCTGAGGGTTACAAGAGGAAATGGCAGTGAGAGGGGATGCTCTTGAATGGGCTCAGAATCAAGACACTGTTTTAGGAAGCAAGAGTCACAAGCTGGTTTTTTTTTTTTTTCTCAGTTTCCAGGCAGCCCAGAAACATTTTTTTCCTCCAGAAACCTCTTGTGTGTCTTAGTTTTATTGGTTCTCTCCTGAAGTAGCCAGGGCGACCTGCATGGCAGAGCTTTTGGATGCAATGGGTACAGATTTGAAACTGTTTTCTTCAAAACAAGAGAATGTTTTGAAATTATTAGCCAGGCATGGTAGCACATGCTTGTAATCCCAATACAGGAGGATCACAGGTTCAAGGCCAGCCTCAGCAACCTAGGGAGACCCGCAGAAAGTTAGTGAGAACCTGTTTCAAAATAAAATAGGGCTGAGGGTATGACCTTAGAGGTAAGAATGCTCCTGGGTTCAATTCCTAGTACCAAAAAATAAATTAATTAATTAAAAAATGAAGGAAAAAAGAAAGGATCAAAGAAAAAGAAATTATTAGATGAAAACAGTGCAGAGAGTTTCGGTTACTACTCAGGGACAATAGGAAGAATTGAAGAATTTACCACATGAGCCATGCCCCAAATTACTCTGTCCTACGGTGAGTAAAAATTTAAAATCTAGACCAAAAGAAAAGAAACTCACCAAAAACTCCGTTACTAAAAGTTTTTTGTTTCCCCCTTTTTGTTTAGGCCTCAAAATGGAGTATCTTCAAACGGAAACCAAAACAAACAACCAACTTCGAAAATCCCATCTATGCAGAGGTAATTTTTATTGATTGTTCTTAGCATAGATATTCTTTTTTTTTTTTTTTAAAATAATTTGCTTGGCTCAACTAGATGTACGTACACTCAGATTATTTTGAGCCAGCTGGCAAAGATGAGTCTCCACTCAGCGCTGTTTGTGGTCATGTTGGGGGAATAAGTGGCCGATTCCTGTTTCCTGTGGTTGCAGATGGACAGTGAGCAGAAGGCCAGAGAGGCTGCAGCCCCACCTCCCTCTCCTTCTCTCCCTGCTAAAACTTCGAAAAAAGACCCGGCTCCAGGCTACACAGCAACAGAAGACACCTTTAAAGACACCGCAAATCTTGTTAAAGAAGATTCTGAGGTATAGCCAGGCCAACTACTTAGGGAAGAATTAGAAACACACTTTTGCACGTATATTTTTTACAAACAAATGAAAAAAAAATGTTAACATTCAATACTTTATAAAAAAATATATTTTTCTCCATTTGCCTATAGTTGGAAGTGTCTCGTGTGTCTTCCTTTTTTTACTTATGCCGTTTCATATTTTTACAAATAATTATCACGATGTACTATATGTATATCTTTGCACTGAAGTTGTCTGAAGGAAATACTATAAATATATTGTACATTTGTAAATTTTGGAAAGATTATCACATCACCAAATTTGCTAATAGAAGTATCTATTGAATTGGTTGGTGATCTTAGTAAATGATCCAATAAGAAAAGGAATTGTCTTGAGGCCTCTAGCCATGTTTAAAGAAGAGATACCAATCATATTTCCTTTAAAATTATCCAGGAAGGGAGTCCAGGCCCCATACTTGGTCCACTTTTACACATCAGCACTTAATTAATATTTAATATTACATATCATCTTGATTAATAAGTGTATCAGTAGAGGCCGCTGTGTATTGTAGAAACATCTGGATTTGACTGCAGATGCCTCAGACAATGCAGAAGGTAGCAAAGTGGTTCATTTTCACCCTTCTGCATGTTTCTGTTGTCAGCCCACTTTTCTGGGTGTTCTCCCTCTCGCTGCCAAGTCAACATTTTTATTTGCCATGTCTATGAGGAAATCCACATCACAAGTGTCCTACACCGAGTTTGTATTTATTGGAATGAGCGATTCCTTGATGGATCACAGAGCGATTGACACCCTTGCCTGGCCTCTCAGGTGTCACCCCCCCCCCCCGTCCCCCTAGTGCATGGAGCTCAGTGGCTGAGTTACTAAAACCTGAACTGCGTCTCCATACACTAAGGTGCAAAACAGATTCCCGCTAAGGGGAGCCTCAACTGGGTTTTTGTTTCTGTGTGTGAAAATCTCAATATAATGACTATTTATTTCCTAAGTTGAACATGAATAGAAAGGGAAACCGTTCTTAGTGAGCCTTTTTCAGGTCCTTTGCCTAGACCCGTACATTTGTATCAGAATGTACGGGGCAGCCCAGCTCTTCTCCTGAGCAGTTGGCATCGTCTCCATAACAGGAACCATGGCGGGAACATACAATCTCCGTAGCAAGTAGCATTCCTGGTTCTCTGTGCTGATATTGCACATTTGTTAAACAATGAATGAATGGGTGGATGGATGAATGAATGAAATGTACTACTGATTATTTTATTCTTGAATTCTCAAAGTATTTGTTGCTCATATTTTGAGTGCTGATTGTAATTACTTTGAAATGTACTTTGATTAGGAAAGCAACTGGAAAATGATGCTGCTGAAAAAAATTTCTAATAAATGTGTATTTTATCAGACGTCTGCGGTGTGCCTCTTAAGTCCTGGTCATGACTCAGTTGTGTTTTGCTGCTCAGGAAGCTTTAGCATTGTCACACTCGTTCTGTACCACTTCTTCCTAGACGTGAACCCAGAGCAATTTGTTTGAAAAGCAACAAGTCTCTGCATTCATTTTTGTTTGTGTTCGTGATATTGTGGAATAAGTCACAGGAAACAAAACAGGCCTACAGAAACTAGAAGTCCGAGTCCTGTTCAGCCAACCATGCTGCCAGGCATTCACACAGCCTGGCACAGGGTCCCGTTCCCCTGACCTTGGTCATTTGCCAAAAGGAGAGTTTCCCAGCCCATTGCTTTCATCCTCCTGCTGTTAATATCACTGAGCCTCGGCTGTTGTTCTATCAAATTGGTCATGCAGGTCCATTGTGAAAATATGTGTAAAGAAGGTAGCCCAATGCCTGGTGTAAAGGAAGCCCTCCATCAGTAGTGGCCATGATTATCACTGATAAAGTAGAGGGAAAAGGGAAGAGTTATCTATGTCTTGTGTGTGCGCGTGTGTGTGTGTGGGGGGGTGATTGAACTCATTTAGGGTCTCATTAAGTTGCTGAGGGTCTCACTAAATTGCTGAAGTTGGCCTCGAACCTGTGATCCTTCTGTCTCAGTCTCCCAAGTACTGGGATTACAGGTATCTGCCACAATACCTGGCTAATTTATTTTTATATGGAGGATATTATTGAGATGATCAAGATTTTATCTGGGCCTTTGAAAGGATGCATGGATCTTGTCTATCATGAAGCCACAGTGAAGATGATAAGAGTTTGCTCATGTTTTATTGTCTTTTGAGGGTGATGTGAAAGACAATAAACAACACCGTACATGATAAGTGGGAAAACCAAGGCAGAGAAAGCTAATGTTCATGTTCAGGTCACAGCACTGGAACAGAGCCATGACCATACTGTGTCCTTGCAAGGGCTCTTGTCTTACCAACATTTTCTTACTCCAACAAAAGAGGTAGGGCCCCTTATGAACAGAATTACCAATGTCTAGCACCTAGCACCTTTGTTGAGTGAAAGAACAAATTGATGTATTAATTTATTCCTCCATTGCTTCATGTGTTTCTAGACCCAACTAGAAAGAACTTTTTCTTATGTTTATATATGTTAGTTTCCCTGAGTCCTAGTATAGCTGTAATTTTCCTGGGAGAACTTTCAGGAGCCAAAGGCATAGGAGACCTTGGGCATTCTACCTCTCAGCTACACCCCCAGCCCTTTTTATTGGGGTCTGACCCTTCTGTGACAGTAAAGAGACTCTCACTATAAGGACAGGTAGGATGTGTCTATTTCCAAGTGTGCAGTTGTGTACTTATTGCTTCTCATTTGTGTTTGTTGTGTTTTTGTCTCTTGGCAACTTCTAAGAATAAAGCATTTGAGAAGGGAATGTCAGTTTAAAGAGGTAAGTAGCCTGGAGTGCTTCTTGTACAGTACTTTGACACCATTTTCCAAGTCTTTTTTTTTTTTTTTTTTTAATGCAGTACTGGGGATTGAACCCAGGGGGCATTCTACCTATTTTTTATTCTTTATTTTGAAACAGGGTCTCACTAAGTTGGGGAGAGCCTCACTAAGTAGCAGAGCCTGGCTGAGAACCGGGATCCTCCGGTCTCAGCCTCCTGAGTACTGGGATTATAAGTGTGAGCCACCACACCCAGCCCATTTTCCTAATTCTTAGTGAAGCCAGATTCATTCCGTGGAGGACAATGGAGACTATTTGTAGCTCACACACACACACACATACACACACACACACACACACACACACACACACACACAGAGTTATGTAAATTATAGAAATTGTAGCTAGACTTGGAGGGGAGTTTCTTTTGCTAAGAGCCTTGTTTAAAATGTTCGGTAGACTCCAGTCATATTGGCAAGTAGTATTTGGAGCAAGTGAACTCTGTTTAATCGGCCATGTGACCTTGAGTAATATCCATCTCCCTGCAGATTAGTAGCTTCATAGGGAAAATGAAGAGGTTAAACAAGGTTATCTCAATTCTCCTCTAGCTTTCAAGTGCCATGGCTCAATAATTTATCTCTTTCCCAGTTCATTTGGAATTTGGCTAATTTCAAACTCACCATAGCTACTTCAGTAACTGATAACCTTGTTAGAGCAACTTCAAAGAAAGCAGATTCAATGATGGCATCTTAATATTTATCTTCAAATTCTGTCTCTCTCTAGAGATACATCTTAGAAATGATTTCTATCTAAGCTACAACCCCAATCTTCTAATTTTTTATTTATTTTTTTTTTTTAGCTATACCCCCAGCCCTATTAATTTTTTATTTTGAAATAGGGTTTCACTAAGTTGTGGGGTGGGGGAGGCCTTGCTTAGTTTCTGAGGCTGGCTGAGAATGTACAATCCTCCTGTCTTAGTATCCCAAGTACTAGGATTACAGGCATGTGCCACTGCTTTTGTTTTTATTTTTTTGTGTTGTTTTTATGGCTTTGGAAGGATGCCTATGATGAATTTGAAAATCGAGGCATAGTATTTCCTTCTAAAATCCTCCAACTGTGTGAGAGCCCATGAAAACATAGCAGGAAGCCCAGCCCAGCTCAGCCCAGCCTAGCCCAGCAGAAATGCATTAGGCAGCCATGATGTACATGTGGGTTACCTCTCAGAATGGGTCACGGCTATGGTGTTGAGGGTGTAAAGCCACCCTTGTTAATGACTCAAGCAAATGGCCACCAAGCCTGGGGTCAGGAGTCCATTTGGATTATCTTGGAAGTGAACTAGAGTTAGAACCCAGAGTATGAGTTGGAACCAGGACTCTTCATACATACATACATACATACATACATACATACATACATACATATTACCTGTATTGGTGCATTGTATTCTCAAATCATAATGTAAATCATGTTGACAATAACATACATTCACACAGCACTTGGTGGGCTCCCCTGCCTTCCTATTTCCTCCCTTCCCAATATAGAGCACTGAGATTAATGTTGGTATATTCACATATACACATAGTCAATGATAGTGTTTCTATTGATGAACCTCAGTCTTCCCCCTCCTCTTCCCTTAGACCACCTCCTTGGGCTCCACTGAGGTTTCTCATCCATTATCTGGAGTCCCTCTGGTATCCCAATTACTCCCTAGCTTGCACATATTAGAGAAAACATGACCCTTCACTTTCTGTGTTTGGCTAATCTCACTTAACATAATGTTCTTCAAGCCCTTCCATTTAACCAGGACTCTTCTTAACTGACTGGCCTTGGGCAAGCTATTGAGCTCCTCTGAGCTTTAATTTCTCATCTAAAAGAAAAAAATGCAGGTAGGCTAGGGGTGTCCATGCTTAGTGTGTGTGAAACCCTGGGTTTTCTCTCCAGCAGCACCACTACTACCACCAAAAAATAATTTGAAAACCAGATATAAACTTCACAGGGATCTCATGAGGATAATTTTTCTCATTCACTCAACAGTGAGTGTGCCTCTATCAAATAGCAACAGCTAGCATTTACTGAACTTCATGTAAACTGTCTCACTCAATCCTGCTAAAAACTTCCTAAAGGATGTATTATTTTTTATCACTTTACAAATCATAAAACTAAGACAACATATTGGAAAATGTTTCAGGGAGTATAAAGCGCAATGCAATATGCTTGGCACAAGATCATGACCTAGAAAAAATTTGCTTTCCCCTCCATCTCAATTCTGGTAGATCCTGAGTGACCTGTATTGTTTAGCAACACCAACACTATATCACCTATTTATTGAATATTTCTTTTGTATCAACACCTCTTCTAAGCATTTTTCCCAGCTCCCTAAAAAGTAGATTATTATTATCATTCCTACTTTACAGATGAGGAAACCAAAGCAAGAGTGGTTAGCACAGGTCTTACAGCTAGTGAGCGTTGGATCCAGGACCCTATCAAGACCACTCTGGTCCTTGGGTCTGCACTCTGCAGGGGTATGCTTCACTGAGTTCTAATGTGGACTGGTGAGGAAATGTCCCACCTAACCCACCACCACTCTTCCCTACCTGCTCAACAGCTCACTAATCTCAAAACCTTCCCTGACTTCTATCACAACTTCTTGCCCAAGGAGAGGCTTTGGTGACTTGTGTTCTACTGAGTGCAAACCAGTGAATTCTGGCCCACGAATGCCAGTCACTACCTGCCTTCAGTTAACATGAGTGCAACTGAACAAGGCCCAGGGAGGAAAAGACTTTGGTTGTGTGAGAGAGGGGCCTCGTTATGCTGCGCTGAGTACTGGGGTGCTTCCCCAGTGAGTAACTGACTTCTCTCCCTTATGAAAAACCAAGCCCTGATTAGCTGTGCCAACTAGCACTGGTGGGGAGGGAGCAGACAGAGACACTGGGGATTGGATCCAGGGATACTCTCCTCACCCTTCTTATTTCTTATTTTGAAACGGAGTCTCATGAAGTTGTCTCTGAGACAGGAGGATCACACGTTTGAGAACCTCAGCAACTTAGACTCTATTTCAAAAATAAATAAATAAAAGGGCTGGAAGTATAACTCAGGTAGAATGCCCCTTGGTTCAACCTCAAGTATCAAAAAGAAAAAAAGACCTGGCCTGCCATTTGCCAGATTTTCTGCTGAAGCAGCCACCCCAAGACTAAGAACTAAAGGAGGATTTCCTAACCCTCCACCCTTCACCTCTCTCACTTCTCCCTTCTCTGTTTGATTCTTGAGTTAAGCTGCAGAGGCAGCATTTCTCAGGTGTGAGGTTGGTCCTCTTGGCCTTGCCCTGGAGGAGGCTGAGAGGGTAGGAAGGTGTGGTGCTTGGGTCTCTAAGTGGAGAAAGGAGAGCCTTGGAGGAATGGGAGGACAGAAGGGGCAGGAGCATCTTTTTCTGAGTCAGAATCTTTTAGTGACATGAACTATGCATGTGCTAGCTGTTCTAGGTGGAGGCGATGGCCAATAGTCTTCTGAGAATACAGAATGAAAAATGGACTAGGTGGCACCCAAAGTCCTTTTGTACAGTAAGGGGGCGTCCTGATCTTCCAGATGAAAAGGGCACTTCTCTGAGATCAAATGGTAGCAGAGGAAGCATGTCCCAGGTTGCTTCTATTTGTCTTTGAGGAAGGACCAGTCAGCCTGAAGAAATGAACCCTGACTCAGTTTGGGAATGGTCAGAGCCAGTGGAGATGGCACTGGCCCTCACTCACCGCAGCTGCTCCTCAGACTTCATAGGAAATCCCGCCTTTGACAGTCTTCCCTTGCTTCTGTAACTTATTGGCTAATGAGCGCTGCCTGCCTCACACTGGATTGCAATGGGAGATTTATTTGTAATTTTGAATTTTGTGTGTGTGTGTGAAATATACCATTTTGATTCCAGATAATAGCCATTGAAGAAATCTATTGTTCTAAGTGTTTCATTTTCAGATGGAATTATCTATACAGTGACTCATCTCTTTGATAACTACTCTTTCTTGAGGTTTTGAGGTGGCTTACAGAAAGCCCCCAGTTCACATATGGCCCATTGTTTCCAGCCTTCCTGTCTCATTTCACTGTGGGAAAGGAAAGGTGAGGTTCTCTTGAGAATCCATGAGTTCAAAGGGCAAGAGAGGAAAGAAGCAGAGAAAAGCAAGGAGATGGGAACATCAAGCTCACAACTATGTGTGTGTGTGTGTGTGTGTGTGTGTGTGTGTACTGGGTATTGAACACAGGGGCATTCTACCTCCAAGTTATACCCCAAGCCTTTTTAAATTTTGAAACAGGGTCTTGTAATAAACATAAGAACAAGGAAATCATGGGAAGGAAAAATAACAAAGAAACAATGAACTACTACAATCCCACAATAACAGAACTCACCAACACAGACAGAATGGCAGAGATTACCAGAAGAATAATTCAGATCTTTAATAGTAGAAATGATACAAGATTTCTGAAAAGAATGCAGGGAGAGCTGGAAAAAAATAAAGGAACAAATAAAGAATCTGACACCCTGAGCAGGAATCATAGAGAAGCCTTGAAGGAAGTGAAGGACATGAAAGATGCAATAATTGAAGTGAAGGCATCAATACAAACCATAAACAGTAGATTAGACCACATGGAAAATAGAATATCACTCTTAGAAGATGATCACTCCAAAAATGAATCTATAGTACATAATTTAGAAAAAAAAAATCAACAGCATGAATTGGACATTGACGAGATCTGGGCCAATTTTAAAAGAACTAACCTAAGAATAATAGGCACAGAAGAGGGATTAGAAATTGAAACTAATAGAATCAACCATCTTTTCAAAGAAGTAATATCAGAGAATTTTCCAAACATAGAAAGAGAAGTCAACACATGGGTATAAGAAACATATAGAGCCCACTCTAGACAAGACCAAAGAAGAGGTTTACTACATCTCATAATAATCCAATTGACCAATGTAGAGGCCAATGAAAGAATCTTAAAGGCAACAAAACTAAAAGGCCAAGTGACATTTATAGGCGAACCAACTAGAATCACTCCAGACCTCCCAAACCAAGTCATGAAAGCCAGGAGAGGCTGGAGTAACATATTCCAAACTCTGAAAGAAAATAACTTGCAGCCAAGATTCTTCTACCCAGACAAACTATCTCTCAAAATTGATGGGGAACAGCCAGGCGTGGTGGCGCACGCTTGTAATCCCAGCATTCGGGAGGCTGAGACCGGAGGATCCGTGTTCGAGGCCAGCCTCAGCTACCTAGTGAGGCACTCTGCAACTTAGTGAGACTCGGTTTCAAAATAAAGAATAAAAAATAGGGCTGGGGGTGTAGCTCGGAGGTAGAATGCCCCTGAGTTCAATCCCCAGTACCGCAAAAAAAAAAAAAAAAAAAAAAAAAAAAATTGATGGGGAACAAAAACCTTCTGTGACAAACTGAAACTGAAAGAATTTATGTCTTCCAAACCAGCACTAGAGAAAATACTCAAAGAGATTAACTACAAAGAAGAAGTAAATGTCAGAACTAGAGAAACAATAATTTCCAGAAATCAAACAACAAAGCAAAGAACAAACACTACCTCAAACAGAAGTCAAAGCTCAAAATGTTAGGAATTAAAAATCATCTCTCAATAATCACATTGAATACAAATGGACTCAACTCTCCAATAAAAAGGCACAAGGTGACAAAATAGATTAAAACCTATAACCCATCTAGATGCTGCCTGCAAGAAACACACCTTACAAGCAAAGATTCCCACAAACTAAAGGGGAAGGGCTGGAGTAAGGTGATCCATGCCAATGGAACTCAAAGACAACCATGGAGTAGCAACCATGATATCAGGTAAATTAGACTCTTCATGATATAAAGTCACACATAGATCCCAATGCAATAATACTGGGAGACTTCAATACTCTCACATCACTAGACTGATCTTCTAGACAAAAGGTCAGGAAAGATGCCTCAGACCTAAAGAATACCATAAACCAAATGGACCTATTAGACACATAAAGAATATTTCACC
>PVLC010015117.1:0-30909 GCA_004027655.1 Graphiurus murinus
GATTACAAAACTATGGGATATGTACACAATGGAATTTTACTCAGCCATAAAGAAGAATAAAATCATGTTCTTTGCAGGGAAATGGATGCAACTGGAAAACATTATGTTAAGTGAGATGAGTCAGTCACAAAGAGTTAAGAAGCATATGTTCTCCCTAATTTGTGGATGCTAGGGAGAAGATGGGGCATAGGAGGGTCTCCACATGAAAAGGAGTGATTCTCGATAAGCAACGAAGTTAATTTAATTGTAGTGGAAGCAGGGGGCAGAGGGACGCCCTAAAGCACATGATGTAATTACACAATTATATCAAGGTCACTTACCGAAGTGAACCTGAGGGGGAGGGAAGGGGAGGGGATTGGGGGGGAATTGGGGAAGGGGTCAAATGAGAATTGTGTGCAAATATGTTGTTAACAACTCGTACTTAACAAAGATGTATGCTATATTGCACGAATTACTACAATACAAAATTAAAAAAAAAAATTTAACAAAATGCGACAAAGTTTTCCCTATTGAAAAAGGATTGAATAGGATAGATATAAATAGTCATCCTTTGCCAGATTTTTCTTTCTTCTTGGATTGCTGCTTCTTTTGAAAAGATGTAAATGTTGCTACCGAGATCTCATCCAAAGCTCTCACTCCCCTTGACCACTGGGTTTCTGGCTGCTTGGGTTTATTTCAGGGATTGTCAAAGTGAGGGGAGAATGCAGAGCATGCTCAGCTTGAAAGCCAGATGTGGGCAGACTGGGGTAGGCTGAGTTTCTGAGTCTTATATGCTCCCTCAATATCTCATTGATTGAATGGGATGATAGAGTGGACTGGGGCAGGGTGGGGGACGGTCGGTCAGGGTGCTGAAGCCTCCTGCTATAGAGGGCTGGTCTAAGGTGGGCTGAGTATCCATTGCTTAGTGAATTCCTCAATACTTCACTAATGGAGCAGAGTGGAATAGCAGACCAGACTGGGAAAGAGTTCCAGCATCACTGGTGTCCAAGTAAAAAACTGTACAGGCTCCCTCACTCAGTTTGAAACCTGCTGTCACTGCTGACTGAGCTCTTCAAGTTAGGGTTTGGGTCCAACGAGCGTTCTTCCTCCAGCTCAAAGCCCCACCCTCTTTGCTCCCCCAGTGGAAAAGTTAATCTCTGTTCTCCAGTGCTAGCTCCCCTGCTTGCTCTGAAGACCCCTCTACCTGGTCAGACTGTGGCTCAACCCAGGAGCACCTGGCAAAGCACTCTGTTTTGCAGGAGAGAGGGCTAGGCTGAATTGATCCCAAGGCTACAGTTCTCAAAATTTTGTTCACAGTGTGTAGCAAGTGATCTGCTATGTGCAAAGTTCAGTGTGTGTTCCCATCTAGTTCTTTTGAGGTCTCTTCCTAAGTTCCCATTCCCGTAAGTCCTCCATTCATTTCAGCCAACCCAAATTACTGTAGTTCTTGAGAGGAATGGAGGTGGTGTGTATGGGTATTGCTTTCTCTCCAGTGTCGCCAGCCAGGAATCACCACTGAGCATATGCTAGGCTGAGTCAGGTACCCTAACTATCTATATATTGAATCCTAGGGAGCTGGATTTGTAATCTCTGGGGTCTATTGTTATTTCTCTTTTGGAGCTCCAAAGTTTCCACTGTTCGGAGGTTCACATTACTGTTCTCCTTTTGTGTCTTGGTTTACTCCGGATCTTGTTTTTTTTTTTTTTTTTTTCAGCCTTGGTGGATAAAATCGTCCTTGAAATTAATTATTCCTTAGTTTCACTACTCTTAATCTCTTAGCTCTTATAAAGGTAGTTTGGCTTCTGGATAGCAGCTTGACTTGGGATTCCTATGGTGTGATGATCACAGGCTCGCTGTAGGGTCTTAGTCGTCATCTTTCTCCTCTCGTCATACCTCAGACTTTCATTAATCATAAGGATGAGTCTTAAACCATCCTGATTTTGTTGTTGTGGAGGTTGTAGTTTTCCATTAATTTCTATGAGGCATAGGTGGTTAGGCAGAATAACAAAAGGATGTCCACATCCCAATTCTTGGCAACTGTGAATATGTTCTGTTTCAAGGCAAATGAGAATTGAGGCTGCTGACCTTAAAACATGATCTGTGCAGCCGCAGATGCGCACTCATCCCATGGAAATGCACATTTGTATATAGTTATGTAAGTATGACAAGGCAAGACTCAACATGCATGCATACCTCATGCTGGCATGGACCTGAGCCATTTTGCCCAGAACCCTATATAAGGGATGGGTCTGTAAATAAAGCTACTGTTGTTTTCCTCCAGATAGCAAATCTGAGTGCTTTCTTCCTGCTGGAGATCTCATCTCACCACTGAAACCTCCCCTGCAATCAACAGCTGGTCCCTAACCAGGTCCCTGACAATTGATGTAGTTGGCAGGATGAGGTGCCTGTCTAGAGGAGCAGCCCCAGGAGGAACAACCTAGGGCAGAGGAAATGTGACCTCCAGCATCCATGTGCTCCCGGCAGCAGAATATCTGGTGGTATGGACCTCACCAAAGGATTGGGGCAAGGTATATCCCCAGTTTGATAAGGTCTAGAGGGTGTTGGAGGCCCTGGATCCTAACATCCTTGTGGTACACTAAGAGGTAGCCAGACGGGTGGCCTGGATGTTCTTGGTGGGGTTGCATCATGCCTGCTGTGACAGTCAGGAACTGACTCAAAAGGTTCACTAGCTGCAATGACAGGAAGATTTAGAGCAGCATGTAGCAGCCATTGAATGAGTCCTGCATGCCCTGAATGAGTCTGCTCTGGCTTCTCACTCCAGTAATCCAGTAGGCTCCCTCCAATGTGCCCAACCCCTAATCTAGGGACGTGGCTGGGGTACTCAGTTAATAGGGGACACTGGATGACCTGAGGCAGCATGTGGAATTGATTATTTACTGGTCTTCCCTGCCCCCCCCGGTCAATGTGCAATGTGTCCTGGTTCTAGCTGATGTAGGAGCAGATGGCATCTTCCCTTTCAGCAATCCAGACAAATTTACTGGACCTAAGGCTGCCATAAAGGGTATTGGAGGTCATCTCATTATAGTTCAACATGCCCCAGTGACTTTGGGAATCAGACATCTGCCTCCTAAGCAGTATCACATGTATATGTCTCCATAGCTGAGTATATCCTGGGGGTGGACATGTTTACAGGGATTTATTGTGCATACAACTATTTGAGAAATCTGGCTACGGGTGCACATGGTAAACTATCACTAGAGGACATCCCCATCATGTTCTCTTACAACTCCCACAAGCCATGAGAATTGTGAATGTATGGTAATACATTTTATCAGGATGGTATGAGGATATTGGCCAAATGATACTAAAGCTAGAAGAGGCAGGTGTAATCCGCCCAACTTATAGCCCATTCACCTTTTCCATGTAGCCAATGCAAAAATCTGATGGCTCTCGATCCATCAGGAAATAAATAAAGTGACACTGCCCTTACATGCAGTGGTACCCAATATTTCAGAGTTGATGGATTGTCTGTCACATGAACTGGAACAGTTCCATTATGTTATAGACTTGGCAAATGTCTTTTCCATTGACATTATTCTGGAAAGCCAAGAACAATTTCCTTTTACCTGGGAAGGGAGTCAGTGGACTTTTTTGGTATTGCCCCAGGGATATCAACATAGTCCCACCTTGTGTCATGGTTTGGTGTCACAGCATTTGTCATCTTGGTCAAAGTCTAAAGCTGTATGACTGTACCATTATATTGATGATGTTATGCTAACCTCTGATTTTCTTAGAGTTAGAAGCAGGTGCATGCAGTCTCTAAGATTCTCTCCAGAAATGGGAGTGAGCTGTCAACAAAGATAAGGTCCAGGGACCTGGGTATCCTGTTAAATCCTGGACTCAGAACTTCTCGACAGGTATAGCCCAAATGCCCACTCTGACAAAGTGGGGTGAGTATTTAGAGCAATGAGCAGTTTACTAGTTGCCCTTTGTCTAAACAGTTACATACTCTGCTGGGACTAGTACAATTCTGAGTGTCAGTCACAGAAGCGGATAGTTCTCCAAGTCCCTATGAGGAAGGGAGAGCCCCTATATTCACAGAAGTATGGTATAATGATGCCTTCTGTCATGGGCAACCATCCACGTGGGCAACTGTAACCTGATAGCCCATCATGGAAACGTTTTGGTGTGAGACTGGTGCTAGATGCTCCATCCAATGGGCCGAGCTCTAGGTGGTCTGGTTAGTTCTCATGAAGGAGAATGGGCCATTGCATATCTATAGAGACAGCTGGGCAGTCTACCAAGGACTAACCTTGTGGCTGCCCCAATGATCACCACAAGACTGGTTGATTAGACACAGCAAAGGTATATAGGATAACTTGTTGAAATGGGGCCTGTGAGAAAGAGCCACTATACATCATATTCTGAGGTATAGGCCTTGACAGGCCCCTGGTAATGATGCTGCTGACTCTTTAGGGCAATTTTGGGCTCTCTGACTACGCCTAGAGCCCTTGTCAGTAGCACCATGGTTACATAAGAAGTTAGGACATACAGGCAAACTGTGGGGCTTGTAGCCCAGGGATGGGGATTGCCTCGTACCCATGCTCAAGCACAAGATTTTGTATAGCAGTGTCGTTGGTGTGCAGAACACTACCCACAGACACGTAGGGTTCCTACAATCCTGGTATAGATTCCCAGAGTTACTCAACCTTTAAAGGAATGGCAGGTTGACTATATTGGTCCACTGCCAACAGACCAAGGGTATGGTATATTCTGATAGCCGTGTATACTGCCACAGGGTTGGGTTCTGCTTACCCTGTAGTGCAGGCCAACCAGCGACATACTGTAGCTGCCCTTGAACAACCGTTGGTGGCCTATGGTTGGCCCTTGGTAGTGGTAAGTGACAGAGGTACTCATTTTACAGGATAACAAGTACAGACCTGGGCTAAGGATAATGATATACACTGGTAGTTACATGTTCCTTACTGGTCCCAAGCAGACAGAACTATTGAATACTTTAATGGACTCCTAAAAGAGAAGCTGAAGGCTTCTCCTATTTGGAAGAAGTGGCAGGAACATGTGTCCCTGGCAGTGTGGTTTTTAAATGAGCAACCTCGCCACACTGGGTAGGCCCACTTAGATAAGGTAATAACAGGAATGTCATATACTTTGAAGGAAACAGGAAGCTCTAGGAACCCTGGTTGTGACCAGAGGTGAGAGAGGGAGCCTTCTTACTCCCTGCACCTAAACCCTTGGCCCTGGGATGGCAAGATATGTGGGAGTAACCCTGGCATCTACAGGTGTCTTAGAATCCATGGGTTGCACTCCTGGAGCCATGAGGCCTAAGACAGAAAGCCCAGTTACAGCTGGATCTATGGATAGCTGTCTGGCCCTGCCCAGTACAGGTCACACTTTTCCCACGAGCAGAGGCATGATTTTGAAAGGTACACAGGTCCTAAGCTAAGGCCTAGTCCATTTTACACTATGGAGGCTGTTCCTAACCCCTTACCTCCTACCCAAGGAGCCTTGATGTACCATCACCCTAGAGTGGCCACTATTCCAGTAACTTTTATCTCGAAAGACAAGCATGTTTCTTGTTTCCTCCCAGGAGGGTAGGACTTACATATGATGGTCTCTTTTTCTTCTCTATTCTACTATCCAGCTTAACAGCAGGGAATAGCCTTTCCTGGGCACAAACCTTTGCAAGACTGCATAACACCTCACATTACTGGGTCTGCACCAATTTACCAGTGGAAGCAGCTGAAGGTCTCCTGTGTCAAACTGCCCCTGTTACTGCAGACAACTGGACTACCTTACGAACTTGGAACCACAGTAGCCCAGAATGGGACAAATGGTACCATGTAATAGAGGACTTACTGTGCCAAAACTATAATACCTTCCTCCCCCATTGCAATATGCTATAGGAAACAGATAGGGTTGGTTAATGGGGGAACTTGTAGAGCTTGTAAGCATAGCACCTGTTAGTATAGAACAGGTGAACTGGTCTGTGACCAATTGAAGTGCTGGATGGTTGCCCCAAGAACTATGTCAGAACATTACTCATGTACCAGACACCAACCAGTGGTGGAATGGGTAAAAACTGATAGGGACCAATCCCACTGATTTTCTCCCAGATGGCTATCTCTGGGTTTGTAGACATTATGGTTGGGTTTACTTTCTTGACCACTGTACAGGAAGGTGTACCTGGGGAAGACCATACATATAGGAATGAATACTCTCAACTCTTCCCCATAAGCCTAATAATTGACCCTGTTTATCACTGCTGGCAACTTGTGCACCAGGCTGTGTGGTAATTTTATCCTTTAGTCTTGTTTGTTGCAGGGAGTGATACTATAGATGTAGTTACAGGTATAAGTCTTAGCCCAATGTGTTGCAGGAGCTTTAAATGCGTTCCATTGCCCTCTTTTCCTTTAAATGATCGAAACCACTCAAATGCACAAGGTGGGTTTGCAGAATAGAAGTGTTAGGTATGCTCACTGCTGCCACCGTGGGACATGTGCTTTTCCCCATGTAGAATGCTGTGTATACATTCCAGATCACCAGCAGCAGGTACAAACCTTAGTGAAGATGGATGTGGAGGTACAGGCTATTCAGGCCTTACAGGAGGACCTGCTTACAACTGGTGGAACTCACTGGGCTCCTCCTGGAGATGGATATTGATTATTCTTATCTGTGGGGCTGGAGAACTAATACTCACCCATTGTACCCTCTATTGCTATTATGGTCTTTGGGCCCAATGAAATGCTCTCTGGGTCAAGTTGTGCATCACCACCCTGTAGAAGGTGGAGTGTGGGGCCCAGAGGAAGTAAAGTGAGGACATGACCCCACTCACCCTGTGCAGCCAGACATGTTTATAGACCAGTCAACATGAGACACACACAGCACATGTCACACTGGTGTGGACAAGCATCATTTTGCCCAGAACTCTATATAAGGGACAGGTCTATAAATAAAGCTACTATTTTTCTCTTCTGGATGGCGACTTCCTGTGCTTTCTTCTTGCTGGGGATCTCACTACAGAGACCTCCCCTGCAAGCACAGCTGGCCCCAAACTGGGCCTCCAACAGGGAGATATTCTGTATTATCTGCTTGAGCCCGGTATAATCACAATGTTTTTTTTTTAAGTGAAAGAGGAAGGTATACAAGGGACAACCAGACATAGCAGCATAAGGATTTAGCATTAACAACACTGCTGCTGACTCTGAAGATGGAGGAATGATACCAAGTGCCATGGTATGTGGGCATAATTTGGAAAAGACAAATAGATTTTGTCCTCAGAGAATCCTAAAGAATTACAGCCCTGGCTAACAACCTTGGCTTTAGTCTGGTGATTCTCAGCTTGCACACTCGAGCTCCAAAAAACTGTAAAATAATGAAATAAGTATTTTTAAAGCTATTAAGTTTCTGGTCATTTGTTACAGAAGCAATATACAACAAATGCATTGAGCATCACATTTTTACCACCATTGCTTACCTGTAAACCTGATCCACAAATTAGGGAACATTCATAATAAATAAGAGCCACTGAGTCACTTAAGAGTTTTGTTTTTTTATTTGAAATAACAATGTAACATATAGATAGTATGCAACCAGTTATTGTGCACTCACAATTTCCTTTCATAAGGCAACAAGAGATTCTACCCAAAGATCTTCCCCATCATAGATATCCTATTATCTTCTTTGTCTTTTAATCTGACCTATATTTGGGAGTGCTACATTCTAAGGAGTACATCCAGGATGTAAATCCATGTCCATAACTTCTAAATCTTGAAATACATGTATCCTTGTACTTTTTTCAAAACAACTCCTACCAAAACTCCTGTTCTGAGGCCCACATAACTTGGCTCAGAGTTAACTATCTCAGGAAGGTCAAAATCCTGGAATTTAGAAGCAAAACTGTCATACCCCTCCTCTATATGCAACTCTAGCCTCATCCTTCAGGTGCCTCGGTACTACAGAAGTTCAACAGTTGTTATATGTCTGTAACACCTTTTTCCATGAGGGTGATTATTTCAATCTAGGAGACTCCTACCTATATACCTTAGCAATCTTCAGGTCCCATTCAGACCTCTTTCTAGATACACTGTATTCAGAAGAATAGAATCCCCAAACTCTGGAATCTGGTATTTCCATTAAGAATGCATTAGCTAACTTCACACCACTAAAATTCTAATTCACCTCATGAAAAACCTCTAGGATTAAGAACTTCAACAAATTGGATTATTACAACTGTACTAAAATATACCCCATACACAAGGGGGAAAACTAAAGTTGGTCAAGGTGGGATTGAAAAAAAAAATCCCTCTATATGATGTGAGAAAGCCTCAGTACAAGTAATCTGTTCTTAACAATGGTGCGAAGCACTATAGATTCACTGCTTCAAAGGCAAAACAAAGGCACTACAGAGGTGGAACATGTTCAGTATTACAATTATTAAGACACTGGATTACACAAAGCTCTTACAGAATATGACCACCCCAAGATCCATGGGGCTTTCCCAAGATCAGCTCCATACAGGTTTTTTCTATGTATCAAATCAGTAACAAGTAAGACTTTTAAATCCCACAGGTCCACTTTATGGCAGGTATTATATATTAATTGAAGGAACAAGGCCATTATGCTTTGAGTCAAATAGATGTAAAAGAAATCTGGAATTAAGTCTTGTAATGTTGAGTGCAGAAGAATGGTCAGGGTTTTGCAGATAAAGTCCTGGTTAAGTTCCTTTCAGGCAATGCAAGCATACCTTTAACAAGATCAATATGGCTAAGTAGACTTGACTTAATCACCAAGGGCCAATAGCTTGTGAGAAGACAAATAGGAAAAGGGGGCCAATTTCCTGAGGGAAAATCAAGTTCTCCATCCTCAAGATGAAAGTCTGAGGGTATGTGTAGCCCCTTTGGCCTTGAAGAAAAGGATGAGATTTCACAGCTAATGTGTAAACTTGGAAGTGACGTTACGTGTCCTCTATATATGTCCAAGATGGCTCAAAAGTAATCAGCCTCATTTAATCTGTATTGTCAGCAGCTACTTGGGATATGGTTGCCAAGATCCCAGCAACTATTTTACAAGCAAATGACTGATTTTTATTTTGTTAAGTTTACAAAGAAAAGGTATACACAAAAATAGACAAAATCTAATCAAAACCTTTTATAAAATTAGCAATTCAAATGTTTAATAGCAAAACACACCAAAATACTTTACACATTATAGTAGTGGTTCTTAAACTTTGTAAACCATCATAATATCCATCAGACTGCTGCCCTCGGCCACTGCATTAGAATATGGAGAGCACAGTTCCAGTCTTGGAGAGGTAAATGTCCATAAGGCAGTTTCTATTTTAACTGTCGTCCTAGGCTAATGGCATTTTAATCTCTGTGAAAAGTTTAGCGTTCTCCTTCCATGGAGGAAATGGTGGTAAGTAAGGTAGTCAAGGAAATCTGTGCAGTGAGGAGTCTGTTCCTTCTATTTCTCCTGAGAGGTCTTCTTTGGCTTGGTGCTACAAGACTGGGAATTCTCTCCCTCTACCTTCAGCTCTTCAAAGGTCTCATTGTGCATGTAAAAGAAGATGTACCCTGTGGAAATCCTAGCTTCCTGCATCAGGGTCTCCTGGATAAATGATACATGTAGATCATTGTAATTGAACCAGCACTGCCTCCTGAAGTCATAGGCATCACTGATATAGTGGCCTGAATGGAGAGAATCTCCAAGATGGCTGATAACACCAATGAGCCGATATGTATGATCTCTCTTATCAGCATTTTTGTTTGGTTCCTTGGCCTTTGATTCTGTCTTCTCTTCTAAAATATCTTTTTTTCCAGAATTTCTACTGGGATCCAATGAACATAGGGAATTCACTTTAGCCTTCTGGGCATTTAATTCTATAGGTGTTCTGAGGTTCTCTGTGTGCTCTTGGGTATTTGGCTTTGACAAGCTTCGGGAAAGTGCTTGTTGATGGGCTTGCACATGGATTCTCATTTTATCATACTGCTGGGTTTGTTTGGTTACTTCTTGGAATCTCTCAGGAATTCTGCGCTTTTTGTCTTTAAAAAAATCTTTAGTACTCTTATGAATAATGGTTTTCTCAGATTTCTTTAATTTGGGATTTTCAGGCACTCCTCGAAGACAAGCTTCTATATGACTTGTTTCTGGGTGGCTAGTGGATTTACCTCCATTTTTGTGGAACAAATACTTCACTGAGTTGGCTAATAGCTCGTTTTCAATAAGCTTCTCATTTCCTGAGTACATTAATTCTGACTCTATTATATTCAGTTTAGAATCTTTTCCCTGGTCTTTTTGCTGATGTTTTCTGCTTGCCTCTTTTAAAAATCTCTGAAATTTTTGTGGCTTGGATTTCTTGCCTGATCCAATGCACAGAGCCAGAGAATCCTTGGATTTAGAGGTCATCTTTGTTTCAGGTGTTGATGAACTGAGGATTTTAGAATTCATTTTTTGAAAAAAATTAAAAAACTGGAAATCCTTAACATGTGAATTCTTGCTAAGGGGAAGAGGTGGTTTCGTGTTCCCATTGCAATGAGAAGATAATGTTAAATATTTGGAAATAACAACTTTCTGCATATCTTTCCTTAATGACCAAAGCTCATTATACTTATAGCGTTTCAGGTGAACAATAAGGACCCTGGGTAGCCTACTGAATTTGTGCACTGCAACAGACTTCTTGTGCTTACATTTCTCACACGTATACTCAAGCTCTTCAGCTTCAAAGAAAAGATCAAGAGTAGACTGAATAGACAAAGGATGTGCTTTCTTTCCTTGGGGGAGGTTGAGGGAGACATAATTACTCGGTTCTGTCTTCAGAACAGCCTGACCACAAGCTTTACAAAAAATAGAGTGCAGCAACTCAAACTCAAAATTAGTGATGACAGGACAAGTAAATATTTTGGTGACAGCATTATCAGCCAAAACCTGTTGAAGTAAATTTTCTTCCCCAGATTCATTCTTTGTCTTCAGAGTTGTGTTTAATTTTTGCATGGCATCCTTCAACTGATCTAAACAGTAACTTAAAAACTCATGAGCATCATTCTGCCTGTCACCAGAAAATATATCTGCAACTACTGAAATGGAATTTTTAAGAGTCAAAAGTAATTTCACTTTCATTTTAATTCTATAAATATATTTCAAAACAAGCAGGTGTACCAAGCACATGTTAAAAGCATTACAGGGAATTTCACCCAATAGGAAACCCTGATTGACTATATCATTAATAAATGATGGAATTGAACGCAGACACTGTAAAACCGCATTCATATAACAAGTGTTTCCCAAATTGGGGAGACCTTGCCATTGTTTATTTATGTAAAATATAAAGGACATCTGCTCTAGGCCGTTCTCATTATAATTTGGTTCCAAAACTAATGGAAAAAATATTTTCTCAGTGAGAGTTTGGGGACAAGTATTATCTACATAATGATTTTCAATAAAGTTGGTCAGGAATGAAGATTCAAATGACAATTTCATTTGCCCTTTTAACTCTCTTAACTTTGATTGTTTCTCCCAATTGTGGCTTATATACTTCAAGGGATTTGTGTTGAATTTGCTTACTAAGTTATCTTCTTTCTGGAATTTCTTGTCTTCATTCATCTCTGAACTAAATGATAGCATTCTTTTCCTCTTCCCAAGTTGACTTTCTAAGAACTCTTTATTAATAAGTGGTAAGTATTCTGATGGTATCTGCTGAAGATCAGATATTCCACTTTCCTTAGCTGCCTCAAAGCATTCACTACTTGATTTCTTACAAACTTCATGCAATGAAGTTTTATTGATCTCCTTCTGTGTTGTGCTTGTAAAGACACCACTCCCTTTGTCAGGTCTCATGGGTGATTTAAGCTTGTTTTGATGGACTCTGTCTAGGAATATCTTCAGTTCTTCAGCCTTTGTGGAGGATGACATTTCTATAAACAATAAGTCATTATTTTGGAAAGTTAAATACAGGTGATTTTGGTTTTCTCCATAGGATCTGAGGGCCACACTTTTAATATTATTACTTAGCTGAAAAGTTTTAACTTTTCCAGTGTTGAAATGGAGCAGCAATTTAACTTCCTTCTTTCCTTCCACTGTCTCAATGAATGCTCCTTTTGAGTCAGACTTCTCCTTGCCTTTGCATATTTGGACATGGCCATGTACCGTTATAGCAGCCATGCTTTCTTTATAAATAAGATACAGATATCCTGGAATACTCACAATCTTGAAGTTTCAATTTGTTTTCCAAATTCACTTACAAAGACAACACTAAAGAAATGATTCCTTAGTTTTCTATACAGAATGATCCCATTTCTAGTATTGGTTTTATATGAAAATCTCTTCAGATTCTGTATATCAAGCCCTTTAGCTATTAAATCAGTAACTTCTGAGAGCCATCTATGGTTTCATGAAGGCACAGTCTCAATTCCCAAGGCAAGACCACTATAAAAAAATCAAGAAAAGTTATTTAAATTATTAGAGAAATGTTTGGATAAAACTCAAACTCTACTCCTCATACACTAAACCTCTTTCTACCACAATATCAGATTCCATTCTGATTAATTTTGCTACTTCAATTGAAATCATTAGCCGGGCGTGGTGGTGCACGCTTGTAATCCCAGTATGCGGGAGGCTGAGACCGTAGGATCCGGGTTCGCGGCCAGCCTCAGCTACCTAGTGAGGCACTCTGCAACTTAGTGAGACCCGGTTTCAAAATAAAGAAAAAAAAAATAGGGCTGGGGGTGTAGCACGGAGGTAGAATGCCCCTGAGTTCAATCTCCAGTACCGCAAAAAAAAAAAAAAATTGAAATCGTTAAACACAAGACTTTCAATATATAGCTGAAAATCATACTGAACACTGTTTCAAGTGTATACATACAATGTGATGATTTTTCTGTCACAAAATGACTTCACAGGGCAACCACAATGAATGAGTAAGAAAGTAGAAGCACTGTGTAGTCCATAATTCAGTAACAAATGAATATCCCTTGATGCTTACAGGATTTCATACATAGGCTACTCAAAGTAAATTGATCTACCTCCTTCCAAATCCAGTTATGTTACATTCTTTCACTTGGTATCAAGGAACTTCCAAGCATTTTACCCTTCATCAAGGAAATAATAGTAACAACTTTTTGCCCATCAGATAACAGGAGAGTAAGATTTCTGCAGCCAGCTCTGGCCATAGGGTGCACTTAATCTATCTCAGCTCCTTGTACTCAAAACCAATGGGGAGGCCAGGAGTGTAGCTCCATGGTAGAGTACATGCTTAGTATGTGTAAGGCCCTGGTTTTAGTCCCCAGCACCAAAAGTTTAATAAAAAAGCAGGGAAGGATCAGATGTACTTAGAGTAAAAATTTTAAATTTCTGAAAAACTCTAAGGCCAATGTATGTTTGTATTAGAATACATCTATCTAAGAATTGAGTCATAGTTGTGTTTTCTCTTAACTAGTTAAATGTTTTTCCTGAATCTTGTCTATGCTATTAATGTGCTCAATAAACCTCACCTTTATGGATAATACTAAAGGAAATGTTTGTTCAAACTCTGTTCAAATGATCAAGAACTTAAAATTGGTGGAGCAAAGATTAATGTGATTTTGGATTTATAGAGTATATTATCTAGCAATCTATGTTCACTAAAGTGGAGATTGCACTCATCCATATACAAAAGTGTGTATGCATCCAAGCAAGAGAATGATTATATTTATCATGGTGGAAATGAGGTCATAAAAACATTCAAGCACAGCAGCAAATTCAAGTTATCTGGATTATTTATAGTTCACAATCCTACTATAGAGGATAAGAAGAATGTAAACTATTTGCTTTCCACAAAAACAGCCTTAATTTTTCCTTTTAATGTTTTAACCACGTGGGAGAACCTGTAACCTCGAACCACTTCGGATCTACATTCAGAAATTGTGCAATCCTAGGTCTCCAATATTTATAAAAAATGGCTGTTTCTACTTTCTAATGATAGCTGAAATAACCTGATCCTCCTGGCATTTCCTCTATCCACCTTGAAAAACATGGTTAATGGACATGTGTTTACAGAACAATGTCTGCACCCATCCTCACAGTTCAACCTACTTATATTTCATTCCAGAATAAGGAAACATTTTGAAACCACTGAGAATGGAAAGTGAAGACTAAGATCCCTCTTGGTGATGTACAGCTAAATAGTCTAACCACTGCCTACTTCCCTGCACATCTTAAGCTTAAATCCCTTCTCTTGATTTATTTTTTTCATTTAAGGCTTTTGAAGCTGCTTTGGTCACTTTTATAAGATTTTAAATTAAAATATATTGTTTCTCCAAGGCTGTACTGAAGAGCCACTATGTAACTATTCTACGCAGTCTAAAGTAAACTTCAGAGCCAGGGGTGGTGGTGCAGGCTTGTAATCCCAGCATTTGGGAGGTTGAGACCAGAGGATCTGGGTTCGCAGACAGCCTCAGCTACTTAGTGAGGCCCTCTGCAACTTAGTGAGACCCTGTTTCAAAATAAAGAATAAAAAATCGAGATGGGGATGTAGCTCAAAGGTAAAATGCCTCTGGGTTCAACCCCCAGTACCACAAAAATAAATAAATAAACTTCAGTGCAGTATCATTCCTGTTCCCTTTATACCCCCTAAATCAGACTCCAAACATATGGCTAATTATATTCAAAAATTATGAAAGCCAACATGCTTTTCTGTCATTTTCCCTACAAACTCAATATATTAGATTTGATTGATAACTACTAGTATAACACATTGTCTCAAAGCATGGCTGGACTCTCAAAATTATCCTACATTGTTAATTTACTAATTTATTCCACTCTGGTCTTCCTGTTCATTGAGATATTTGCTGAGCATCTGTTCTATGTTGCATTTTGTGATTTGCTGAGCATCTACTTAGTGCTGGGTATTGCAACTAGTTCTCTCAGGGACACAACTGATGTACTTCACTATGCTTAAATGATTTAGACTGTAAATCATCACTGTGTAAGCATCAAAATTAAAGAGGGGTTTCCTCTCAATGGACACAGAGGATCTATTAAAATACCTTTCAGTGCTATTTTTCTGGGCTTGAAACATACCCAGAGTGGCAGTGGTATTTTGTAACAAAGATGTATGCTATATTGCACGAATTACTACAATAAAAAATTTAAAAAAAAGAAAAATAAACAGTTTTTGAAAAGCAAAAAAAAAAATAAATAGAAGGATCCCCTGGAGTGATATTTCTTAAGCCCTGCCTAACCTTCCCAAAATGCCTGGATGCCTGGGTTAGTATCATCTTTTGCAAGGCAAGTTAAAAAAATTTCCCTTGGAGATAATATCTGCAAGCCCAGTAATCTAAAAGCTCAGGTTATCAATTCCAAATTAAGATAATAAATTAAGGACTGTGCTGCTTTTGTACCTTTGTACCAAGCACTTATATTTTTTCACTATTCATGCTTTCATTATTTCAGGAGCAAGAAAAACTTAAAAACAAATGACTATATACCTTTGAAATTTGAAAATGTATTTCTCAATCTCAAAGAAAGAAAAATAGATGAAAGAACTGTGGATGGATGATGCTTTAAGAAGACAAATTATCATTTGCTTTGGAAAATTTAGAAGGAGGTAGTCTGGAGGCAGATGAAAAAATCCTAGAAGGTGCTATAGGCTCAATGGCTATGAGAAAGTAGCATGTCTATGTCAGTTCTCCTCCAATGACATGAGTAAAACTGTGATCACCTATATAAAATAAAGTGTGTGTTTAGCTCATTGAGTAGGTCAATGTATAGGTGGTGCGGTAGTGGTGGTAAGTTTTAATTACCACTGTCTTTCTCAAACTTCTTGAAAACTTGTGAAGAGAATAAAGATGCAGTTAGCATATGGTAAGAATTCTTGTCATGCTTCACTGTATATAAATGATACAGGACCCAGGAGGTGGTGTGCTAACCTCTATATGCAATAAGTGGAAAGACAGGGCCAAATAATTACCACAGGGGTTTATAATAATTTCTGGCTATCTCTAATAGTTTCAAGAAAGAGTTCTGTTAAATAAAACAAATTCAATTCATGTTTGCTTTAAACTATACATATCTTAGTAGATTTTGGATAGGCCAATACCACTATTAGGTCCCAATACATTAACTGAAAAATAATAATCAAAGCTGTATGAGGATTCCATTCTATGAGATTGTGATTCTAGGTAAAATACAGTTAATACATTCAATAGGTTTTCCAAGACAGTCCAAATAAAATATTGTCTCCAAAGACAAGATGATATGCACTAAATCTGAGCTTGGAAACTGGTCACATAAAAAACTGGAAGGATGATAGGTGAATAGTCTGGGTTTGGTAAATGGTGAGGTGCATTCTCAAAAGCCCGTGGAGATTTTCAAAAGCCAACACACATTCATTCATCCATCTATTCATTAAACAAATATGTATAAAACACTGGGAACATTGTGTCAAACTCTGGGTATGACAGTGATAATGGGGATGTGTTTGCTGTCTTACATAGAATGGGGGAATGCTGACTGATAAGGATACTATCATAGCAGGACCTTGAAGAGGATGAGGGAGCAAATAGATATAAGGTGCTGTAGGCAGGAGGAAAAGTAAATAAAAAGACCTTCAGGTGGAAATGTGGTTAGAAAGCAGGCCAGTGTAGCTGGAGAACTGTGAAGACATTTGAAAAGAAAGAAGGTGTGAAAGTTTTATAAAAGAGTAGAAGAGTGAATGGATTAGTAACCTTCTTGAGCAGTATCAAACACCAAGGGCTGACTTCAGCTCATGGTCATGAATTTACAGTGAGACCAGTTAGCATACTTTGTTTTTCTCCAGTTACACTCAACTGGCGAGTTGCCATGGTACAGGTGTATAATAAGTAAAGCCCTGCATTTATCTTGCTTAAGACTCTGCCATTTAAACATGATCAAGTAAGAAGAAAACAGGAGGTGAAGGTATAAAGAAAGAAGTGACTATAAATATGGATGTAGAAAGAGTGAAATGAGGACAGAGAACAGAAACATGAAAAATTCATGAAATATTGGGAAGTGAGTTTGAAAGCATCAGGGGACGAGGAGTATAGCTCTCATTTCAGTAGCTGTAATTCTCCTCCCTGCTTCTAAGCAGCTGATAATTGCTTGCAGACTTCTTTCTCTTATTCTCCTCCCATTCTATTTATTTTCACTCCAGCTTCCAAGCTGGAAGTTAAATAATGGGATGGGGGTCGGGGGAGATGAATGTTAGGGGAGTGGACTGTGTTAGAGGCAGGCAGGAAAAGATACTCTAGGTTGGGAGAAGTGAGTGTGTTAAAGGGGAGAAGAAACCCCTCCCTTTTTTCACTCTCCCAAGTTCGGGTTAAAGGTTGATACATCAAGAGTTGCACTGCACTTTGGTTCCAGCTTCAGTGTGCATGATTGGATCAGGACACTCTTTTCCTTTCTCTGGTTTAGTGCATTTCTACAGTCAGCTAACTTCTGAGTCATTGTATAGCAGAGAAATGGCATTATTTTGCCTCTTGACATACACTGCACATAAATCTCTCCATAGGAGGCTCTGAGCAAAATAAAAAGAATTCTCTAGACTAGTAAATTGTTCCCATGAACTATTCAAGCTTTGAATCCTTTCTGAGAGACAGAATTGGCAGAGTATTTTTCTGTTCTTTTAAAATGATTGCTAGGCATGGTGGTGCATGATTGTAATCTCAGTACTTGGGAGGCCAAGAGTGGAGGATCACAGGTTCGTAGCTAGACTCAGCTCTTAGTGTGGCTCTCCGCAACTTAGTGAGACCCTGTTTCAAAATAAGAAAAAAATAGTGTAGCTCAGAATTAGAAGGCCTCTGGGTTCAATCCCCAGTGCTGAAAAATAATAATAATAATAATAATAATAATAATAATAATAATAATACAATGATTATGATCGTACATAGCTGATTAAGAAAACAGAACACAGAGATATTTAGAAGTTAAATATGATTGTATTAAGAGTGTTCTTTCATGAGTGAACATAAAGTTGCTATTTTAAAATCATGATAAATGAGGTTTCTGGATACTAATATCTTCTCTCCTTTGCAATCCTTCCTAGTACTTTGCAGTTTCTTTGTATTTGTTTATTTAATTACTAACCAAAATATCTGTTGATATCTGATCAACTATGGACATCAATTATGCACCAGATTCAAAGATGGAGTAATAAAATATTGATCTCAGATAGGTTGTAAGACAAATATAAACAATAGCAGTACCAGAAAAAATGTAAGAATTAAGAGAAGTAAAATTCAGTTAGTGTTACCCAAGAGTCCATGTGTTTTCTGTGATCTCAGCTTATAGTAGCATTTCCTCTCTGCCCGGAATTCCTTAATAATTCCCCCACATTTGTATTAGTGCTACCTTTCCTTTTAAGACCCCGTTCAAGTTTCACTTAATTCAATTGCCAGGTATAATTTTTCCTGCCTCAGATTTCATGACACACTCACTTTTTGGAAGACTGTCACTTTACTTGCTTTACTCTGCATTGCTAACCAACCACAAAGTTAATGGATATCAGATAAAAGTGAGTTTATTTTCAATGTATGGAGTAAAATATTCCTTTGCCAAGAGAAATCATTACATTGGACAAGCAGGAATCCTTTAAGGGCTATAACCAGAGAATTCTAATTTTCCTGAAGCAAACAGCATCCAACGTTTTAAAACCAGGGCTGGCAGAGCAGTAAGAGATGAAATTAATGGGCTGGACCTGTTATTAGAACATCAAGCTGACCATGACATGATGAGCAAGTTAAATGAGGCAAGAGACTAAAGAGGTGAAGAGCAATAGCTATCAAATTTAAAATACAAACACACTCTAATGAAGCTATTCTATTAATGATTTGTCCTATAAATATAAGTGCAAACTTGTACATCATTTTTGTGTGTGCATGTGTGGAGCTGGGGCTTGAACCCAGGAGCCTTCTACCTCCAAGTTATATCCCTAACTTGATTTTATTTTTTATTTGGAAACAGGGCCTCACTAAGTTACTGAGGTTGTCCTTGAACCTGTGACCCTCCTGTTTCAGCTTCCCAAGTATTGAGATTACAGGCATACACCGCCACGCCCGGCTTATAAATGCTTTTAACAATCAGTGTATCTTTTATAATTTTTAAAAACTTATAAAATGAGACTTCCTCTTATCTGTGATATTGACAAAGGTATAAAACTCAGTAACAAGAATCATACTGTACAAGAATTATGACACATATGAAGAGTCTAGTTATCAAAGATTATCAGAAGTAAGAAAATTCAATAATAGTCAGCACTGTGGCATTTTCCCTACTCTCACGTCCAAATCAAGTGCAGGAAGAGGACTAAGATTGGGGACATTTTTTCCCAAAAGATATGAGACTGCATCTCATACCGTAGGTAAATATCTACCAAATAGCTGAGATGTATAAACCAAACTCATGTAGCAGAGTGTGAGAATCATAGGAAAACTTGACATGTTTACTCTGGAGTTGGAAGGGCAAAGAAATTAGTGCCTGACTAAAACTGAAAAGTTCATGATACTGAATGTAGTTGCTCCATGACAAGGGAAGAGGAAGCAATAGTGAAAGCCAATTCTACTTCTATCTAGAGAGGAAATGGTACAAGATTCTGTATACTAAGTGGAGAAAAACAGGACTATAATCTCATTAAGAAAATTATCCTAAAGGAAGTATTTGTCAGAAGAAAGGTGACTCTCCAAGATAGAAGCTCTTTGATTATACTTCAGGAGAATAGGAAATTACAAATGATCTGGAGAGCCCAGCTAATTATTAGAAAATGGTACTTGGTATTGGTCCTAAGGGAAGGAGTCCAAATTCAGTAATGCAACCAATGGGGAAACCAGTTTTTGGAGAGTTTAAAGTCTCAAATATACATAATACTAAATAAAAACATTTTTGTCCATTTTCCTATCTATGCAAACTAGTTTAGCCAACCCTTTCTCTTTTCTATCTCAGGAATAAAGCCTGAGACTCAACTTTCATTTCTTAGACTTTTTCTCTAACTTCTTTTCCTTTCTTTGTCTCTTCCATATGAGACATCCCAATATCACAGACCTTTTGGACAAATATTCAGTTACGGATCATCAGGTAAAGAGTTGGAATAAATCACAGCAAGAGGGAAAATAATTCTGCCCAACATAAAGAAGAATCAGAGCAGAACGTAAATCATCAAATAATTTCAGCCTGAAAGTACCAGTTGAAGAAGCTCATTGCTTAAGTTTGTCAAGAAAACAAATTGTGATTCCTTGGCAACCAAGAAGTGCTTCCACCCTATTTAGGATGCAATATTAACTATAAGCACACAGTAGCAGTGGACCATTAATTCTCTAACATATGAGTGGCTAGATTCTATATTCACAAAGTAAGAAGGTAGGTCAGGGACCAAGTTTGAGAATAAGGGAAAACGAAGCCTAAAAACAGTGCAGACCAGAATTGGGACAAGAATGAAACATGACCTTTGTTTTAATACTCAGAGATCTGGAGTGCTGACGGGAATCCAGAGAAGCTAATAAGTATTGCTGGGCAGTTATTTTGGTGTCAGTAAACTAACTCAGACAGTAAGAAGGCCAATGGAAATTGAGCTACAACTGGCTAGAAGACTCCCTGGGCTACTAAAGTTCCCAGGCACACAGCTCCTCTTTTCCCTTCCATTGTATGTGCAATATTTTCTAATTACAACTTTGTGCTCACAGTAATGCTCAACCACATTTGTATTTGACACCTCATCACAATTTCTTTGCTCAGCAGAACTTCAGGTCTTGAACCTGATAGCCTATGTTCTCTTTTATTGTTCACTCCAATAATAGAAAGTACAATGGACTGAATGCTCATGTCTACCCCTCATTCTATTAATCAAGGAGTGGAAATCAAATCATATTTGCTAAGCATTTTGACCTTGGACTTCCCAGCCTCCAGAACTTGTATTATATACAAACATATACAAATATATTTTTATTATATACAAGTCATCCAAGTCATGGTATTTTGCCATAGTAGACTAAGTAGATTATGGCAGAAATCATTTACTTTGAACTCTAAGACATTTTTAGTAACTTGCTTCCAAATATGTTTTTCGAGGCTCACCAATTCTAAGCCATTACATCGTGATTTTTACTCAATCCTAATGAAGTCTTCACTCCTAATAAATTAGACTTCAAAGTCTCAATATTCTGGCCTTGTTGCTGCCCCTCCTAAAACACTATCACATTCACTTAAGGTCTCCCGGTTAATAGTTTGGATTTGGAATGTTCCCCTACCCCTAATGGAAACAAGGTAGCAATGCTGGAATCAGGGTTTGGTTGCTAAACCCATACCCTGAACTCAGCAGTCCCAGCCTGACATGAGCTGAACCTATAAAATCTCCAAAAACTGTGGGCAAATAAATCTTCCCTCGTCTAAGTTATGTGGTCAATCATTTTGGATTATGGCAGTAATAATGTTGTCCAAGACATTCCCTTCAGGTGGTAAGCAATAAACTTAGCTTTATCTTGGCAACAGGTTATTCTGGTAGTGCTTTGAGGAGTCAATATTTAACATATCCATTCAATAAATGTTAAATCAAGTAATTAATTCAAGGGCCAAAATGATGAGATTAGTTTGGATTTGGCAGATATGGGGTAACTGTAAAACCAGGTTCTTACTTTGGGGTTTGATTTTGAAGCTACTGAAAAATAACTATTTAACTATTGCTATACCCCTATTTTCATAATTATTGGCTTATAGTTTTTAATTTTTCAATATTTTGACTCGCCACAGGACAGTACATATGACAGAACCCAAATACCCTGTAGCAGGTGCTAATTTATACTAAACACTACAGAGGAACAGTTGCTTTCTTTTCTTTGGGGTCTACTTCTTTCTGCTATACTTTTGTAATTTGGAGAACAACATATGCTTACTTCTCTGAGAAGCTACTCAGTAACTATGGAAGCCTTTTCTGTTCCTAATTTCCAAATGAGAAAAATAAGCCTATCAATAAATTACCTGCTCAAGGACACCCTTTCATTCTTTCAACATCAGTACAAATATACATCCTCATACCTAGGGCCTGAACTCAGGTTCTCTACTGATTTCTTGTGCAGTATTTTTCCAAGGCACAAATTGAAGTATTCCATTTTGTCTTATGGATATGGGAAAACGAAGTACATCTCTAGGAGGAACTATTTTTTCTACTTATAGAGGTTTTTGCTGGCTAGTTACTTTCTTGTTTAGGGCTTGAAAAATATGCACTAAGACATGTACAGAAACTGTATAGGCAAAGTAAATGAGTTATAGATAATATCTAATTTCCTTAATATGAAAAAATATGAGACCAAGACTCAAGAATATTGAACATGTTCTGATAAGTATTTGGTTTTCAGAATTAAGATTATTTTGTTATAAAAAAAAAGAATTAGGAATGATGGTCAAGTATGAGAGGGTGATGTTCACTCCTCTAAGATATTTTTACTTTTAGTTACAGTTACCAGGTAATTCATGACATTTAATCAAGGCAGCACAGTAAGCCAGCAAAATTTATGTTAGGAAATCAAGAATAGCAGTGACAAACAAGATTATACACTCATATACTTTCAGATCAATAACAAAATAGTCATCTTAATCTTTTACATTAACTATTTGTGAAGAAGCCCAGTTAAATAAATGCTGACAAAAAAAGAAACTTCAGTCATTAATCTCTTCTAATATTTCCTACTTTTCTTTTCCTTTGTGTGTGCATGGCACTGAGTATTGAACACATGAGAGTTCTACCTCTGAGCTACACTCCCAGCCCTATCTTATTTTGAAACAGTCTCAGAATATTGCTAAGTTGCTGAACAGTGGTGTCAAACCTGCAATCCTTCTGTCTCAGCCTCCCAAGTACTGAGATTGCAGGCGTGCACCATCCTACCTGGCTTTCCTATTTTTCTAACTAATATCTTTTATTCTTTCCTCCCAACACCCAAGTCTATTTACAATCATTTTAAAACAAATTTTTCCATTTATACCTTGATATTTCATAGAACCTAGGTGATAACAATTTTCCTCCTCTTTATTACTCTCACTGGCATCTTTGTTTCTGCACTTTTCTCTCATACTCTAGTCCTCCATGCTGAAGATTTAAAAAGCTTTTTGAAGGGTATATAACATTTTCAATTGACTTATTTACTATCAGTTAGATCTTTGCTATACTATAATATTAATCAGTTCAGTTAGTGGAAATACCACCAGTTGCCTATGTCAGTACTTTCAGCCAGTCATATGCACTAGAGCATCAAAGATCAACAAACTACAGGATTGCTTGAAAATTAAAAGCAATAATATTAAATAGAAGTACAGAAATGCATAAAAAGTCATACTATCTACTTAAAAATATTGGTTTGAATCTCAGAAAATCAAAAGCCTGGTCTTTATTTAGGTTCTAGGAAGCTCTGAAAACTGGAAACTGTGATCCTATTTCATCTACAACAGTGCTGTGTAGTAGAATTTTCTTCAGTGATAGAAATATACTATATCTGTACTATTAATATGGTAGCTGCAAGCTCTATGTGGCTATGAAAAACCTAAATGTGAAGAATGAACCCAAGGATCAGAATTTTAATTAACTTAGTTTTTATTTAAATAGCCACAAGTGGATAGGAGTCATAATACTGGACACTATAAAATAAGTATATTTGATCTATAAAATAAGATGACTGTAGGCACAGCTTAGTATGTTGCCAGTTATGGAAAATCTATTAAGATGCCTACTTCCATTCTGTAGATACTGTAGATTTGCTGATCCAAAATCTATCTAAATTTTCTTTCCAAATCTCCCTTCCAGGGTATAGAGGACTTGTGACATAGCTGTCAACAGAGAGTAGCAGGAGTCTACTGAGATTGTTTACATGATAAAGGACAGATATGCCTGGAATGACCTGTTTTGCAATTTAACCCTCACTATTTCCCTTTTCACCAGCTGAATACTTTTAGGACAGCTGGAGTAAGGAAACAAAGTACCATGGGACACAAGTATAAAGAGGTCAGCCAGGGTGGGCACAGTGGCATATGCCTGCAATTTCAGTATTTGGGATGATGAGACATGATCATCACAGATTCAAGGCTAGCTTGGGCAACTTGGTGTAGACTCTATCTCAAAATTAAAATAAATAAAAAGGAGCAGGTTTGTTCAGTGGTAAAGCACCCCTGGGTTCAATTCCTAGTACAGAGAGAGAGAGAGAGAGAGAGAGTATGAATTGTCAGAATAAGGAAGCCCATATTGACCAGACAAGTATTGATATGAAATACAACCAGAATTTAAAAGTAAAGAAATTGAAGACATTAGAAGATGGAAAGACCATCCATGTTCTTGGATAGGAAGAATAAATATAATCAAAATGGCAATCCTACAAAAAGTGAAAAACAGACTGAATGCAATCCCTATTAAAATACCAATGTATTCTTCACAGATCTAGAGAAATCAATCATAAAATTCACATGGAAAACCAAAAGATCCATAATAGCCAAAGCAATTCTCAGCAGTTAAGAATCATGCAGGAGGCATCATAATATCTGATTTCAAATTATACTACAAAGTGATAGTAGTAAAATCAGCATGATATCGGTACACAGACACACAGACCAATGAAATAGAAGATATAGAAACAAATCCTCATATTTAGAGCCAGTTGTGTGTGTGTGTGTGTGTGTGTGTGTGTGTGTGTGTGGTACTGGGTATTTAACTCAGGGACATTCTACCTCCGAGCTACACCCCCAGCCCTGTATTTTATTCTTTATTTTCAAACAGTTTCTCACTAAGTTGTGGAGGGCCTCACTAAGTTCCTGAGGCTGACCAAGAACCTGTGATCCTCCTGTTTCAGCCTCCCAAGTACTTGGATTACAAGTGTGCCACCATGCTCGGCTTGCCAGTTGATTTTTGATAAAGACATCAAACACATCTGTTGGAGAAAAGACAACCTTTTCAACAAATGGTATTGGAAAAAGTAGTTATCCATTTGTAAAAAAATGAAATTAAATCCTTACATCTCACCCTGCACAAAGGTCACTTGAATCAACCTAGAAGTTAGACCAGAAATTGTGAAGTTACTAAAGGAGGGCATAGGTTCAACACTTCAACATATAGGCACAGGTAGAAACTTTTTCAACAAGACCCCCAAAGGGCAGGGAAATAAAACAAGAATTAACAAATGTGATAACATTAAACTAAAACATTTCTGCTCATAAAAGGAAACCATCAAAAGTCAAAAGAGAACCTACAGAATGGGAGGAGACGTTTGCCAATTATTTCTCTGATAGAGGATTAATATCTAGAATATACAAAGTACTTAAAAGACTTAACAGTAAAAAAAACAACAAAAAACCCCAATAACTCAATCAATAAATGGGAAGTTGAACTACATAGACACTTCACAAAAGAAGAGATATGAATGGTAAATAAATACATGAAAAATGTTCAACATCATTAGCAGTCAGGGAGATACAAATCAAAACTACTCTGAGATTCCATCTAACCCCAATCAGAATGGCAATCATCAAGAAGGCAACAACAATAAATGCTGGTGAAGATGTGGGGAAATAGAAACTCTTCTATACAATTGGTGGGAACGCAGATTAATAGAGCCTCTATGGAGATCAGTGTGGAGATTCCTCATAAAATTGGGAATGGATCCACGTATACCACTCCTGAGTATATTTTCCAAAGGGACTGAAATTAGAATATTATAGTAGTGTATGCATATCCAAGTTAATAGCAGCACAATATACAATAGCTAAATTATGGAACCACCTTAGGTACCCATCAAGAGATGGATGGATTACAAAGTTATGAGATATGTACAAAATGGAATTCCACTCAACAATAAAGAAGAAAAATTATGTTATTTGCAGGAAAATGGATAGACCTGCAGAATATTATGTTAAGTGAGATTAGCCAGTCACAGAAAATGAATGGTTATATGTTTTCTCTCATATGCAGAAGCTAGGGAGTAATCGGGATACCAGAGAGACTTCAGATAAAGGAGGAGAAACTCCAGTGGAGCCAGGGAAGTGGTCTAGGGAAAGGGGAGGGGGAGGGAGAATCAATGAAGGAATCACTTCCATCATGCATTATGGACATATGTGAGAAAACTGATGTCAATCTCAGTATCCTGTATGGGAGCCCAAGTGTTGTGTGCATGTATGTCACTATCACTATAAACTCCGTTATGATGTCAGTCTATAATGCACCAATAAGAGTATAAAAATAAAAAAGATAAACTTCTCTTAAAAAATAGTCTCTCTAATCCTAAAATATGATCCTCTGTAACACCATCTCTGTTTCTTAAATCCACATATAAAGAAATACTGTATGCTGAAGTTATTATTTACCTCAGTTTTGTTCTAAGTGTGAAAGACATGCTATCATCTTTCACTTCCAAAATTACAATCTGAGTATGTTTTCACAGGTTGTCAATTGAGGAATGACATGGGAAACTTTTGACCTAATAGGGTAGTTTATGTAAACAATGAATGAGAGAGAAGATATAGAAAAGAGTCATAAAGTATAACATTATTGAATGAAAATTCTCAACAATTTGGGTGACAGAAAGAATCCAATATATTTCAAGGAGTAAAGATAATTGGAGAGCTTAAATGATTTGTTGTTCTATATGAATGTGAAAATTAATTGGATTATTAAGGTGGAATTTGGGGCACATTCTGCCAATGGGTAAGTTAATTAGCAATTTATATGAATATGTGAGAAATAATTGGATCTTTTCTATCAAAGGAATATTTTGACTTGGGCTCCATGTTGTAAAACTGCCATTGTGTGCTTGTATTTTTGTAAAGATAGCATTTCCAGGAAATTGTGAGTGCTAATCCCTCCCCCGATGTCCACTTCAGCCAATGGGTAAAGATTGTGAGGCTGTGTTCCCACCAATAGAAGCGCAGCACAGAAGCCTCGCAAGGAGAATAAGCAAGCTTCCTTCATGTTGTTCGTGCACACCTGACCTTATTGGTGGCAGGATCCCTTTTTGCAAAAAAGTAAAATTCGCCTTGCCGAGCTGCTTTCAGACATGTGTCTTTATTTTTTTGATGATGCCATAAAATTTTACTTCTAACAAATACAGTGTTTACCATAGATTTTTTGTACTGGGGCTTGAACCCAGGGGCATTCTACCTCTGAGCTACATCCCTCCCCCTTTATAATATTGTTTCTTTTGAAACAAGGCCTCAATAAATAGCTGAGGCTAGCCACAAATCTGCAATTCTGCTGTCTCAGCCTCCTAAGTACTGGCATTAAAGCCTGAGACACCATGCCCAGCTGGCCATAGATTTTTAAATTTCTAATTTTTTTGATAGGGAGACTACTACGAAAGTAACTTGCCAGTCAGGTGTGGTGATGCATGCTTGTAATACCAGTACTTGGGAGGCTGAGACCAGAGGATCCAGGTTCGTGGCCAGCCTCAGCTACTAAGTGAGGCTTTCCACAACTTAGTGAGACCCTGTTTCAAAATAAAAATTACAAAATAGGACTGGGGGTGTAGCTCAAAGGTAGAACGCCCCTGGGTTCAATCCCCATTACCACCAAAAAAAAAGAAAGTAACTTGCCTTTCTCCATTTGCTACTTGATATTTTTTTTTATTGGTGCATTGTAATCATACATCTTTGTTAGGTACAAGCTGGTAAAGGCATACATGCACACATTTCTCATTTAACCCTTCTCCAATTCCCACCCTACTCCCTCAACCTCCCTCCTTCTCAAGTTCAGTTTAGTGACTGACTTTGATGTTTGTGAAAGTACATCATGTGCATTAGGGTGTCTCCCCCCTCTCACATCACCTACAGTTAAGTCACCTTCTTTGCTCATCTAAGGTTTCTCCTTCTTTGTCTGAAGTCCCTCTTATGTCCCACTTTCTCCCTAGCTCCGCATATTAGGGTATGTTTTTAATGCCTCATTTAATACATGATCCTGTTTTATTTTTATTTATCTAGATTCCAAAGAAAATGGTATAAAACCAATCTATGATACATCTTCATAAAAATTAATTTGATGCAAAGCCCAGGTCTGGAATTGAGAAAGGTAACTTTCATGATATTTTAACAAAAATGGAAATCTAGCCGGGCATCGTGGCACACGCTTGTAATCCCAGCATTCAGGAGGCTGAGACCGGAGGATCCGGGTTCGCGGCCAGCCTCAGCTACCTAGTGAGACACTCTGCAACTTAGTGAGACTCGGTTTCAAAATAAAGAATAAAAATAGGGCTGGGGGTATAGCTCGAAGGTAGAATGCCCCTGAGTTCAACCCCCAGTACCGCAAAAAAAAAAAAAAAAAAAAAAAAGGAAATCTAGTGCTTTATGTTATATAATGAAACCGAAAGGGAAGAAAATGGTGCATTATCATAATAAATTAAGGAGGAAAAAAGCCAGGTGTAGTGGTGCAGGCGTTTAATACCAGGCCTTGGGAGGCTGAGACAGGAGGACCGATTGAGCAATATAGCAAGACTCTTTCAAAATAAAAAATAAAAAGGGCTGGGGTTATATGTTGGAAGTAGAATGTCCCTGGATTAAATCCTTGGTGCCACAAAAATAAATAAATATAAATTAAGGAGGAAGGATGGTGGAATGTTACTTATTTATCAGAAAACAAATATAAATATTAGAAAAAATTACTTGTCTCCTATCACCATATTTGGAATCACAATTTTATAAATGAGAACCTTAAGAGAAACATCAAGAATTAACTTGGCAAACACTTAGGAAATGGCAGAAGTAGAGAGTTCACTGTGGCCTAAAAAAGAGTGACAAGTGAAACATAAGTTTCCCAATCTTGGGAATGTGTTCTGAGAACATAAATCAAAAATTCAAAGAAACACATGTAAAGAGAAACATAAATATTATAGACAATTGGTCCTGGAAAACTAGTATTTACCTAATTAAATATCCAAGGAGATAGAAAAAAAAGAGAGGAAACCATAGGCCCATGGTTTTGAACCTAGTATTCCATACCAAATATTAAATAAATGTGAGGTCCAAATACATACATACATACATACAGGTCAAAGCCTTAACTTTTCTCCTTTCTTAGAGTTTAATGATTTACTCATACAAAATAAGCATATTATAAAAATAAAGAGCATATTTAACAACTTTGATTATGTAAAAGCAAAAGTATCCCTGACAGAAAATAAAATGTGAAAGGAAGACAAGGGAAGGACAGAAGTGCAAAATAAGTGACCTTGTCAAGTATGGAGTCTTGACCCAATACCAGATACAGATTGAAATACAGTAGTTGAAGTGACAAATCTAACTAGTGGAAAAATTATTAGTGACATAAATTGTGGCAAAATAAGAAAATAAGAGGGATAAATGAGCTATTAAGAGTAGAAGACAACAGATAATCTTCCTACGAAAAAAATTAAAGTGACTATTGAGACAGTATATGTAGACTGTGAAATAGCTAGGAGAAAACATATGAAGAAGGTGGAGAGAGGTAGAGAAACGTGAAAGAAGAAGCCATTCATCTTCATAAAAAACCCACCTGCATATTTTAAATCATTTCTCTTTTTTAACTTCAAAATATTTTAATTTAAATAAATTATATTAACCTGGCAAGGTGGCACACACCTAATAATCCCAGTACTTGGGAGGCTGAGACAAGAGGATCACAGGTTTGAGATCATCCTCAGCAACATAGTGAGACTCTCAGCAACCTAGGAAGACTGTTTCAAAACACAAAATAAAAAATGGTCTATTGGTGTAACTCAGAGGTTAGAATGTCCCTGAGTTCAATTCCCAGTAAAACACACACACACACACACACACACACACACACACACAAATAAAGATTACTGTTTATAATATCTCCGTCCTCTTCTCCAGTACACTGGCATATTCTAGCCACCCACTTGTTATCTGGATACCTTGGGCTGCTCCTCTTTACTCCTCAGGACTCCAGGGAATATACTCATCTTCAGGAAGTGCTCTTTGAAGCACTCTTAACATGCCAAGTCTTTATTGCTCTTCTAGTAAAATTCTGTCCCCTCTAACATTTAATTACTCTAATTTTCCAGTTGATCCGATGTGTTTAATGTGTCATATAAATTTTTCATATGAATGATAGAATGCAGATTGTCTGATTTATCTTTTAGACATATTAAAACCAGCTAATATTCTCTTATCAGAGAATTATGAGTATTTGGGTGGTATTTAATTTTTATTGGCTGACATATTTAAGCTCTAGGGTGACTATAAAGATATTTTCAATTTAATAGCTTTAAAATGTCATTATTGGATGCTTATGCATTTCTACTTGTTAAGAGAAAATCTTCCAGAATTAATGAAGTTATTTAGATAGCCTGATATAAGCTTGAGACCTGAGTTATACAAATCTTGACTATAAAATTAAATCACTTTAGATAAAAATGAAAAGAAACACATACACCCATTATGAGCAAATGAGTATCTGAAGGTTGAATAAATATGGACACAAGCAATCTAGGGACACAAGCAGCCTAGAGACAATTTTATCAAAGTATTCTGAAATGTTTTCCATAGTCAGGGGCATCCTATCTCTGAGCTATACTCCCATCCCTATTTTATTTTTTTTTTATTTTGGGGCAGAGTCTCACTAAATTACTGAGGCTGTCCTCAAACCTGTGATTTTTCTGTTTCAGTCTTGCAAGTAATGGAATTACACGGGTGTGAAGTCATGCCCAGCTAATACTTTAAATTTGATTTACATGAAAGTATTTGTGTGAAGCTCCATTCACAGCTTCCTCACAACAGTATAAAAGGAACCATCACCTTCACCACCATCTCCTGCAGTTCAGTAACAGTTAACCCAATAATATTTGGTAGAAAAGTATCCATTTTTTAGGAAAAGTTTAAATGCAATCTAACAGTAAAACCTAAGTAAATAAAGCAATACAAGAGACTTTATGGATCAGGCCATTAGAGCATTCTAATTTTATCAGGCATGGTGGTGTGTGTTTTATAGTCCCAGCAGGTGGGAGGCTGAAG
>PVLC010015118.1:0-37937 GCA_004027655.1 Graphiurus murinus
GATGTAATTACACAATCATATCAAGGTCACTCACCGAAGTGAACCTGAGGGGGAGGGAAGGGGAGGGGATTGGGGTGGGAATTGGGGAAAGGGTCAAATGAGAACTATGTGCAAATATGTTGTTAACAACCCGTACTTAACAAGGATGTATGTTATATTGCACGAATTACTACAATAAAAAAAAATTTAAAAAAAAAAACAATAATAAATAATAATGATCTAAATGATAAAAAAAAAACAACTGTGACTCATCCCTTTACCTTTATTATCTTTCCATTCAGATGTTTACTTTTAAATGATAGGCAAGAAAATGCTAGACTGTTTTTAAGATCAAAACCAGGAGGGAAAGAAATCCAGAATTTTAAGTGATTTATAGCTGTATAGCTCTATTATTTTCCATCATTAGATAAAGATGTGAACATTTCGTCCTCTTTCAAAAAACTATGTATGACATGTTCCAAACTCCTAATGTTCTTATTGAACTGAGAAGAACTGTTTTGGCTCAAGGAAAGCTTCCCTCTCTAGAAGTCATCAGTAGGGTTATCATTATCTGTGGTCAGTTGACTCATTGTGCATTATGGAGAACAAGTGTGTCTTGTATGCAGCAAGCAGAGAAGGTAGATTTGGTCTCAGGGCTTCCCAACCTAACCACATAATTGATAACCACAGACAAGCTGCTACTTTTGTATCTTTCTCTTTAGAGGCATATTTCTGGGAAAGTGCCATGTCCAAAGAGAAATCCAAGCTTGTCTTTGTTTCTCCCTGTTTCTATAATTGTTCACAGGAGGCTTCTGTGATTTTTTTTTTTTTTTTTTTTTTTTTTTTTTGCGGTACTGGGGATTGAACTCAGGGGCATTCTACCTCCGAGCTACACCCCCAGCCCTATTTTTTTTTATTCTTTATTTTTAAACCGAGTCTCACTAAGTTGCGGAGTGCCTCACTAGGTAGCTGAGGCTGACCGCGAACCTGGATCCTCCGGTCTCAGCCTCCCGAATGCTGGGATTACAAGCGTGCGCCACCACGCCCGGCTTGGCTTCTGTGATTTTTATCATTGTAATGAAATGCATAGTCCCAACTTCCAAGTCTGCATAACTCCTTGTCCCCTCTGAGACTCAAGCACCATGGCCCTTCAGAACTCAGCCATAAGCTAGGCATGGTGACACACGCTTGTCATCCCAGCATTTGGGAGGCTGAGACCGGAGTATCCGGGTTTGAGGCCAGCCTCAGCTACCTAGTGAGGCCCTCTGCAACTTAGTGAGACCCTGTTTCAAAATAAAGAATAAAAAACAGGGCTGGAGGTATAATTCGAAGGTAGAATGCCTCTGAGTTCAACCCCCAGTACTGGAAAAAAAAAAAAAAGAAGAACTCAGCTATGCCTGGTTAGACCCCTAGAGAACAGGATTGTTAAAATGCCATCATCCAAGGAGTTCAGGTGACGGAAGGTTACTAACATTGTTGAACGGAAAAAATAGAAGCATTGGTATGGATGGCATGAAGATGTGTGAGCTATTTAAAAACATTCCAAACCGTGCTTCACCTGGCAATTGGTGACACATCACCAAGCTCTCTCTGCTCGGGGCAAGGGCAGGGGCTGACAGGTGGTATTTGCTCCCTGGAAGTGACACTGATGGGAGCCTTCACCTATTGGGAACACGTCCCCCCCAGCTGTGAGGGCTCAGTCCTGATCCTCATCAGTGACATGGCATGCCCTGATGTTCTTCCAAACTGGCCCTTCTATTCTAGTCAATACACGTCAAGTTTTCTTCTGTGGGGCTGACCTTTCCTAACGACGCTGCCCACATCGTGCCTCCCGTTCTGTGGCCACCTCTCTGGTGGCCACAGGCTTTTCCATCCATTCTTCTAGAACAGTCTTGTCCACCTTCATTTGTATTTGCTTTTCCGTATCTCCTCAGTTTCTAATAATGACCAGATGAATGCTCCTGAGGATGTCTTTTTTAAGTGTGCTACAAACTCCTGGTATTTGCAGAACGGTTGATAATTTTGAAGGGTCACACTAAAATGTTACTCCAAGCTGCTGTGAAACTGGACTTTATTTGTCAAGTTTGGAATCTGTGGCATTTGAATATGTACAAACTTCTTTTCAGATGAACAATACCAAGGGCAAAATTCTTGGTTTCACTGTGTTACAACAAAACACATCACCCTTTCACACAGTCCCTTGATTATTTGGAAGTAAATCTCTGATTTTATGTGACTTCATCTGCATACATTTTATTATATACCTATTAAAATAAAAAAAAAACTTTATGAATTCTTAACACATGCATCTAATTCTATGCATAAAATTAAATCTTTTGTGGATACTGCCTTTTCCGCTCATTCCAAAATTGGAGCCTTCTATAACTTTTCAGGGCTATTTTCCTAGGTCTACAAACCTAACCAACTTCGTTGACTTTGTCTGAATGATCTGAGTACCATCTTTTTAATCCTATACAATGGCCCAGTTCACCTCCTGTAGATTAGTGTTGGCAGGCACTTCAGTGAGGGGTGGATACTCCGGACCAAGATAGAATTCATGTTCCCGGCAGGAGTCAGCCGAGTGGCCCAAGATTTCATCACACTACTCAAAATGGTATGCACCTTAAAACAAAACTGCTTTTTTTCTGGAATCTTCTACTTAAGGTTTTTAGTCCAAGGTTGACTTCAAGTAAATGAAACCTCAGAAAGTAAAACTGAGGGCCACAGTATTTTTGTGGTCTTTATTAACCAAATGAATAAACAAATAATAACTGAGTATGTTTAACTAAACAAGAGAATCGTGTCTTTTAATAAGTTGCATTCATTCCATTGAATGAAATCCTAACATATCAGTGTCTTCCCTTAAAAAAAAAATTGGTCACAGGTCCAAACACTAAGAGGAAACAATTTTGACACTGTCAGGATTTTGAAAAATATACCTGGCAACCCCATCATTATACTGGCCATTGTATTTTAAAAATAGTAGTGCAGATAAAGAGAATGCTTCGGAAAGGAGAAAATATGCTGTAGTGGAATTTCAGACATTAATTTAAGTGCTCACCATTGAATTAATAACAGTACAGCTAATTTATTGAAACAATCTAGTTATAAAAACCATCTAAACAAAGAAAATTTGTAGGTGTATTGTTATTTTTTGAGGTTGTCAATGGCAGACTAGATCATCCTGATAAGCATGAATGATAGACATAGAGAACTTAAAAAAAAACAGTATTTGGGCATTTTGGAGAAAAGATCTCAGGGGCAAGTTAATAGAAAGGAAAATCAGAAAGAAGGTCTTCCTCTATTACAATCAGTAGTTGTGAAGAAACATCTGAGAAGGTGAAGGAGATCTTCTCACAGTTTCATGAGTATAATAACAAACTGAGTTAAAATGACGCCAGGAAGCCGGGCGTGGTGGCGCACGCTTGTAATCCCAGCATTCGGGAGGCTGAGACCGGAGGATCCAGGTTTGCGGCCAGCCTCAGCTGCCTAGTAAGGCACTCCGAAATTTAGTGAGACTCGGTTTCAAAATAAAGAATAAAAAATAGGGCTGGGGATGTAGCTCAGAGGTAGAATGCCCCTGAGTTCAATCCCCCCCCCCCAAAAAAAAATGACGCCAGGAGGTCTACTTGCAGACATCCCTAATTTTGCAGTGTGGACACCAAAGGTGTAAGGGTGTAAGGGTGACCTCAAGATAGTCTTACTCTTCCAGCTCTGGAGTCTAGCAGCAAATCATATCAGTCATAAAATCAGATTAAGTGGGTGTAAGATGGCACCAGCTCCTGGTTACTAAAATCAAATGCAAATCCTCTGCAGCATACTCTTGCCTTGTGTACTGAATCATGTTTATGAATTTTCATATTCACTATCTGGAGTTAATGAACAGACAGAGAAGGAGAAAATATATCATAAACAACAAACCAGAAGAAAGCAGAAAATAGAAACAGATGCACAGAAGATCTAGATGAAGTAATTGCCAAACAGACTATGAAAGGATTATTTCCATAATGTTCAGATAATTAAAAGATAAGATATATAATTTGAACAATGAACTGGAAACCACAAAAAGAAAGTAAATTCTGAGAGAAAAAAAACAATCATAGCTGGAATTTAAGAATTCTGATGAGAGAACTAGTGAAGTAGAACATAGGTCAGAATAAAGTTATCAAAATAAGATGTTGAAAAGCCAAAGAATGGAAAATATAGAAACAGAAATTGATATAGAGTTAAAACGGAGGAAATGAGACAGAAGCAGTATTCAAAGCAATAATAAGAGCAGAGAAAATTACTAGACCAATGAAAGACATCAAATCAAAAATTCAAAAACCCCCATGAACTCCAATCATGCTGAATAAGGAGGTGATTAAAACTACTTGGATACACCAAGGTAATCAACTGAAAACCAGACCAAACAGGAAAATCTTGAAAAAGCCCAAAGAAAAATCATTGATTTCATCCTCAAATTGAGAGTTAGCCTCTCACTAGGGAAGATAGAATTCAGAAGACAATAAAGGGAATTTAAAAATGCATTTAAACACTTGACATCTGGCTTTCATGCCTCTGGGTCTCCATGTTTGGAGTACCTTCTTTAAAAAAATGTGTGTCTCTTATACCTGGGTTGGCTGAGACTGGTCATGCCATGCATGCAGGGCATCGAGGACACAAACTTGGTCCTACGTGGTTCCCAGCTGCTGGAGCTTCCTTCCTTGAAACTGTCCCAGTGTCTCCCTGATGACTGTGACCAGCCGGATCATCAGCACATCTCAGTTGGGCTCCCTGGATCTGGGATGCACACACTTGGTCCCTAGTTCTGCTTCTTTCCCTAGGAATGCTTCCTGGTTTATATATATGTATATATATATTCAACCAAAGCTCCATAGAGCTCTGGAGATTGTGTCCCTGGGGTCAGCCCTGGGTCCTGTGGCTCAGCCTGGAGTGGAAAGGGCTATCTGGTTAGCTCTGTGGTCAGTGAGTGTGTGTTTGTCAATGTCATGAGCTTGGGCTACAGGAAAGGGGCCGACACGTGGATATTTGGTGACACTGAATCAGGCTGAACAGGAGAAGAATTCAGAGATCTGTTAGGGACAGGTTTAGACTTGAACACCATCTGTGCTCTGACCATGAGCCATCTCCAGCCTTCAACAATAAAGAGCAGCAGGCATTCCTTATACCATGCACCCGCTGCCACCAGCCCTCAGGGGGACCAATCATCTTGCTCTGCAAAACATGTAACACAGCGAACAGGGATGGCCACATGTGTCTTGTCTGAGGTCTTTTGAGACTGATGCTCAAGTGTCTCCTTCTAATTCTGACTAATGAGGTACGTGTCATTGTGCTTTGGGGCCGGTCTCCACCGCGCTGGATGAGGGATACACATTCTTTGTGCAAATGGCGTGCTTCTTCTTGCTCTGCCATGATACCTGTGTCCTGATGCTACGGTGTTCATGGGAGTCAGAAATGTGGTTCAAAACAGAACCAAGTAGCTAAGACACATTTGGAGCAAAGGAGAGAGTGTGATATTGATAAGATAATGGAAAGAAAGAGAGACCCCAAAGACAGATCGCTGCCTCCATAACCTGACGTGTAAATCCTGCATTCAAAAAATGATCAAACTATGGATTATTGGGTACACAATAGTAGGACATTATTTTTCCATACTTCATATAAAATAAAATAAGATCCCCATGCACATTAATCAAAATCAATTCCAGGTGGATGAAGCCCATAACTATGCATAAAGTAAAAGGAAATAACTTTATGGCTATGAAATTCCAAGACAATAGAAAATGATGAGTTGTTTGATATTATTTTAGAAAGGATTATAAATATACATCAAAATGAGATGGTAAGTCATGCACATACAATTGGCAACATGTAAGAATATGCAATATGGAGAATGTCTGCATACGCCTAGTGGGAGACTCTTTGTAAGTACTTAGTAAAGCTGAGAATATCTGTCCCCTATGCCCACTTTTAGATAATTACATAAGAAAAATATTTCATCCATGAATCAGGGAAACATTGTGTGTGTGTGTGAGTGTGTGTGTGTGTGTGTGTGTGTGTGTGTGTGTACATGCATGTGCATGGATATGGTTCCAGTAGTTGAACCCAGGGATATTCTATATCTGAGCTACACCCCAACTGTATTTTATTTTATTTTGAAACAGGATCTTTCTAAGTTAATTATTGCTTATGGGCCTTGACCCTGTGATCCTCCTAGCTCAGCCTCCCAAGTACTGGAATTACAGGTATGTTCTATCACACATGGCCAGGGATACATTTTTATAAAATATCCATTGCATAATGCTTTAGACTAGAAAATAAATCATGAGAATCTTAAGTAAATGTCCAATTATAAGAGAATAGCCAAATAACATTTGATTTTATTTAGTGTATGAGTATATTTGTAGCATTCAATTTTTTTATTAATTGGTGCATTGTAATCATACATCTTTGTTAGGCACAAGCTAATAAAGGCATACATGCACACATTTCTCATTTAACCCCTTCCCCAATTCCCACCCCACTCCCTCACCCTTCCTCCTTCTCAAGTTCAGTTTAGTGATTGACTTTGATATATTTGTGAAAGTACATCATGTGCATTAGGGTGTCCCGCCCCGTCCATCACCTTCAGTTAAGTCAACTTCTTTGCTTATCTTGGGTTTCTCCTTTTTCATCTGGAGTTCCTCTTATGCCCCATCTTCTCCCTAGCATCCGCATCTTAAGGATAACATATGATTTTTACTCTTTGTAATTGACTAATCTCACTTAACATAATGTTTTTCAGTTGCATCCATTTCCCTTCAAATGACATGATATTGTTATTCTTTATGGCTGAGTAAAATTCCATTGTGTACATATCCCATAGTTTTGTAATCCATTCATCTGTTGATGGACATCTTGGCTGTTTCCATGGTTTGGCAATTGTGAATTGTGCAGCTATAAACATAGATACACATGCATTGGTCTGATAGTTTGGTTTCCGTTCTTTTGGGTAGATACCCAGAAGTGGTATTGCTGGATTACGTGGTAGGTTCATTACCATTCATCTGAGGATCCTCCATACTGTTTTCCAAAGTGGTTTCACTAATTTGCAATCCCACCAACAATGTATTAGGGTTCTCATTTCTCAGCACCCTCACCAGCATTTATTGTTGTTCGTGTTTTTTTATGATTGCCATTCTGATTGGAGTTAGGTGAAATCTCAATGTAGTTTTGATTTGCATCTCTCTGATGCTAATGATGTTGAATATTTCCTCATACATTTTTTGGCCATTTGTATTTCTTCTTTTGTGAGGTGTCTTTTTAGATCCTTTGCCTGTTTTGTGATTGGGTTATTTGTTTTCTTAGCTGTGAGTTTCTTGAGTTCTCTGTATATCCTAGATATTAGTCTTCTATCAGAAGAGTAGCTGGCAAAATTTTCTCCCACTCTGTGGGCTCTCTGTTGAGGTTCTTGATCTTGATAGTTTTCTTTGCTGCACAGAAGCTCTTCACTTTAATGCAATCCCATGTATTGATCTTCCTTTGAGTTGCTTGTGCATTTGGGGTCTTGTTGAGATAGTTTTTACCTGTGCCTATGTGTTGTAGTGTTGGCCCTATGCCCACTTCAAGTAGCTGCAAGGTCTCTGCCCTGACTTCCAGGTCTTTGATCCACCTTGAGTTGACTCTTGTGCAGGGTGAGAAAGTGGGGTTTATTTCCATTTGCCTGCATATGGTTAACCAGTTTTGCCAACACTATTTGTTAAAGAGGCTATCTTTTTTCCAGTGTATTTTTTTGGCTCCTTTGTCAAAAATCAGTTGACTGTAAGCACATGGGTCTGTTTCTGAATCTTCTATTTTGCTCCATTGGCCTATGTATCTGTACGGCCAATATCATGCTGTTTTTATTACTGTGGCTTGTAGTAGAGTTTAAAGTCAGGTATTGTGATACCTCCTGCATGGTTCTTGTTGCTAAGAACTACTTTGGCTATTCTGGGCTTTTTGTTCTTCCAAATGAATTTAAGGACTGGTTTTTCTATGTCTGTGAGGAGTGACCTTGGTAATTTCATGGGTATTGCATTGAATCTCTTGATCACTTTTGGGAGCATGGCCATTTTGATGATATTTATTCTGCCTATCCAAGAGCATAGAAGATCTTTCCATCTTCTAAGGTCTTCATCAATTTTATTTTTCAACTTTTTATACTTTTCCTTATAGAGGTATTTTACCTCTTTGGTTAGGTTTATCCCTAAGTATTTTATTTTGGGGGGTTACTATTGTGAGTGGAATTGTTTCCTGGATTTCTTTTCCAGTGGATTATGGTTGGCATATAGGAAAGCTTCTGATTTTTTTAAGATTGATTTTGTATCCAGACACTTTGCTGAATTTGTTGATCAGTTCTATAAGTTTTTTGGTTGACTTCGTTGGGTCTTCTAAGTATAGTATCATGTTAGCATTCAATTTTTAATATTTTATTTAGTAGCATTTGTATTTTAATTATGTGACATCTTAGTATGCTTATGTATATTCTATATATATGAGTACATGCATATACCTATAGATGTATATTCACATACCACAATGTGCTTTTGAAGCATAGTAATCTTTGAACCAGCAGCACCTCAGCAATGATGACCATGACCCAGCACCCTGATCTTGTCTTTATGATTTTCTAATAAAGGACACCAAGACTCCTTGAAGAAATGGCTGATGGTAGGACTGGGATTGTAGAACAACCTGGAGTTTCTTATAGTCCCAGAAAATAAGAAATTGCTAAGATCCTAAGTCACAGAAGCATGCCAAAGGGTTAAGAGAGGCCACTGAAAGTGCTTCCAATGGGCAAACTACTTGAAGAACAAAATAAGTGCTTGAATTTATTGAATTTCATTCAGAAGAATGAAATATACATGAGTCTATACTGGCAAAAATAAATGAGTACATAAATAAATAAGGGGAAAATAAAATGTTCCTTACAGAGTAGTTCAAAATGATTCACGTAGCTACTCCTTGTCAGGAGGTGGAGTGTAATGCCATTCCATCCTGCTAGAGTTCGGGTTGACTTGATGACCTTCTTCTAAGAGAAGACACTAGGGGAAGTGGCAACAATGCAAGGACAGTGGAAAAACCTGAGGAACCTTACCTCCTCCACTTTATCAGGGTATCAAGGTGGTAAGTCCTGCTGAGGACATGCTATGATGTGTCGAGACCCATACTGCAGCTCAGTCATGATCCCACATTGACTACCAGAAAAACACTGGACAAAACCAAATTGAGAAATGTTTAATGGAAAACCTGACCAGTAGTCCTCAAAATTGTCAAGGTCATCACAAACAAAACAAGAATGAGAAACTGTCTCAATTTGGAGGAAATCAAGGAGGCAGGATGTAGTGGGATCTTGGGCAGGATTCTGGAATATAAAGTGGATGCAGAACATTTCCCAAAGCCATCAAGATCTTAGTCAAGTGGAGCCCTGCCATGTAAGGTACTTCCTCCTCTTCCATCCACAAAGCCTCCAGGGTGGGGCACAGAGGCCTCTCACTGCCTCATCTTTATGATGAAACATGTTTTTCTTTTTAATCATAATTGCCTAATATAGTACCTGAAACTTTTCTTATTTACTTAATGCTTTCTTCATAGACTAAATGAACGGATGAAAAATGTTACTCGACAGCGTTCTATGAAATTAAGTAGAACAAAATCTAATGCCAAATGATTCAGGTTAGATTTTCCTTAGGCGAAATTGTTAAGGCAAAATGATTTATCTTCTAGGGAGTTCTGTGTCTTTGCTGTCTCCCTGAGACTAGAAACTCTTATACACAAATATTAGATTAGATTCGTTTTATTTTCAGGGTTGCAAGAGACAAGAAACTGGCAAGTAAAGTCAAAGGTTTGGTTACCAGCTGGGCAAAAGCTCAGAGAGTATCCTTTAGAGATGGGCAGTGAAGGGGAGGAGGAGCTTGAGCTGGACATTAATTATGAATGAAGCCAGTTCAGTTGTATGGGCCTCCGCTGAACTGGCTCCAGAGCAAAGGTGCCGTCCCAGGTAGTCTGGTACCGGGCCCTTGGGTAGTTAGGACTAATGGATGTGCGTGGCTGGGAGTTTTGAGGCACCAATAAGAGGAGTACTTTGTAAATTTAAGCAGATGCTCCATATGGGGAACTGATTGACCTCTATCTAGAACCTCAAAACTGATTTAAGACAGCACTAAAAAAAAAAGCTATATTAAAGGCAAAAAGCCTTCATCTGATATTTTGCTTCCTCATTTATATTACATTATGATGCCTACAGTCTCCACAAGTCTGTGGTTTTTTCCCCACCCTCCAAGTTTTAAAAATGTGTCCTTTGACATGCACATGACCACTGATGAGGATTGGATGGTTTTAAGACCCTCTTCCCATGACCTCTGGTGACCCCTTCTCCTGTCTGGTCAGTGTAATGTTACACTCTCCCTCTAGTTTGAAACACCATGAGTTCCTGGGGTGACTGCAACGGTCCCCGGTTGTTGAGATGGTCTTTGCTGAACACTGATTGACATCCAGTGTTAGTCAACAAAACTTTTGACTGGACATGTGTGTTCCCCGGCTCTGATCAGTCTTCTGTCTCCCAATTCCCATTCTAAATGTACACATACCACCCAGATCCCCATGTAGCTTTCAGCCAGCTTCTGCAAATTATGAGCAAAGATAAGGAAGGCTGCATTTGCTGTTGGTTTCTCTCTGGGCCACTTTGTCTAATTTGACTGTTTCTGAACACAGCACTGCTCTGAATCAAGTTCTTCCTTAAGATGCAGACTCTTACTCAGCAATAAATTAATCATAGTGCATCCAGGGCCCACAGGGATGAAGTCAATGACTTCCAACTCCCTATCTAAAGATTTGAGGATGTCCCTAATCCCCTGCTATCCCCAGATCTCCCCTATTAACTTTCATCTGAATGTACTACATGTCTTAACAAGTTAGTGAGTGGAATCTGTTTAGTTTTGTGGACTAAGAAGTAAAGAATTCTGCTTCAATCTAATCCTAGAAAAAAAATGGCATGCCTTTTACTATAGAAAAGGGGGTAAGCACTCAGCTTATCCTGTGCTGTTTTCCTATTATTAGAGTGTGGTCTCTTTCTTTGATCAAGGTGGGTATTTTTCATCTTTTCTGACAGATCTAGGGCTCAGAGAGGACATGCGATCAGATCAGAGAGGTGTGAGAAAAAAGTCAGGAGCCCCATCTCTCAGCAAAGTAATTTCTCAAATTGCCTCTTCTACTGTTAGAGACCACACAATCTGGAATCCTGAAAGCATGATAGGAGGAGAATGCTTCACTTTGAGGGGTAAGAAGGGTGGAAAACCAGCAGCAGTCTGTTAATAGGCTAATATGCCGATGGGTCCCACACAGTGCAGGGGTCTGGATATGCACCGTGGTCCATGGAGTGGACGTGTGGACAGAGCGTCTCTGGCAGGCCAGGAGGAAGGTCATACTAACCACCCCAAAGAGGTATTGTTCCCCATCCCATTTGTAGCATTTTAAATTATTCTATTTCAAAAATTCCACATAGATTCCTATAGAGACTTTTCCCCATTTCCCTCAAAGGTTACATGTCATATAATTGTGGTAAAATACAAAACCCAGAAAGTTAATACAAACAATATTGGTAGTAGATGGTAAACTTCTCATTTAGTCTTAACCTTTTTATTTTGTTTCTATCCATTCATTTTTGTGTATATTTTTGTATATGTCTATGCAAGTTGATTATGTGCATAAATGGAAGCTCATATTTTTAATGATCTGAGCATGCCAGCTAAACCCAAGATCATAAGAATTTTCTCCTGTGATTTATTCTAAGAGTTTCATAGTTTACGTTTTTTTTTTTTTTAAATCAATTTTTAGTTAATTTTTGCCTATGGCATGCGGTAAGGATCCAACTTCAGTTTTGTTTTTTATGTGATTATTATGTTGTCCCAGTACCATTTGTTAAAAAGTCCATGTTGATTTTTCATTAGAAACCTTCCAAACTATATTCTATATAGCTATACCATTTTGGATTCCCACCAGCAATGTATGAGAAATTCAGGCTCTTCATATCTCCTCTTTGGTGAAATATCAACGTCTTTTCTGTGCTCTCTAATTGAAGTCTTTATATTTTTACTATTGAGTTTTACATGATTTTTATACATCCTAAGTATAATACTTTTATCAGACATTGGATTGCAAATATTATTTCCATCCTATAACCAGTGTTTTAGAGCAAGGGTTTGATTTCTGTGATATTAAATTTATCATTTTTTTTCTTTCATTAATCTTGTTTTTTATATTACTTCTTAAAACTTGTTGCCTAGACTTTGGTATAACAGATTTTTTAAATAGATTCTTCCATAAAAAAAGAAAGACTTAAACTTAAATTTATCTAGAGCTAATTTTTGCATATGGTGTAAAGGTTAGGTCAAAGATGTTGCCTATGTATGTCTGATTGCTCCAAATTCCTTCAGCACCACTTGTTGAAAGGGCCATCTTTCCACTGTTGACTTGTTTTTCCACTTATAAAAATGTCATATTGGACATATTTTGGAGCCTCTGTTTCATTGATTTATTTCAACCCTGCACTAATAGCATACTGTCTTGATTAATATAGCTACATGTTATTTTATACTTTTGTTGGTGCATTTTAACTATACACGAGTGAGGTTCAATTACAAACATACGTGCACACATCACTTGGTGTGTTCCTTCCTTACACCACCCTGCTGCCCCCTCCTCCCTCCCTGTTCACGTTAGTGAGGTTGGTAGTGATACCTTCCCATATGGACATAACATTATTTAAACTGTTTCCTTCATCAAGTCTTTTTTTTTCCCTCCTCCACTCCCTCTTCCAATATCATTCTCTTGGTCTGTCATTGATCTGAAGTCGATGATGTTTTTTTATTTTCTCTCTACCTCCCACATATGGGAGAAAACATACAGCCCTTCACTTTCTGAGACCAGCTGATCTCACTTAGCATAACATTCTCTAGTTCCATCCATGTTCCTGCAAATGACATAATTTTGTCCTTCTTTATGGCTGAGCAAAATTTCATGGAATGTAGGTAACACATTTTCTTTATCCATTCATCTATTGATGGGCATCTAGGTTGTTTCTATAACTGCTATTGTGAATTGCGCTGCTGTAAATAGAGATATGAATTATCACTATAGTATTCTGACTTTAATTTTTTTTGAAAGATACCAAGGAATGGTATAACTGGGTAATATGATGGTTTCTAGTATTCTGAGGAACCTCCATACTGCTCTGTATAGTGGTTGTACTAAATTACGATCAACGGTGTATGAGTTCCTATGTCCCAAAATCCTTGCCAGCATATATTATTGTTTGTATTCTTGCTGATTGACATTCAAAATGGAGTTAGATGGAATCTCAGCAGGGAAATGCTAATCAGAACTACATGGTAAAGTTTAACATGAGGTAGAGGGCTTCCCTCAACTTTAATTTTTCTGTTTTGAGATTGTTTTAGTCATTAAAGTTTCTCTGTATTTCCATGAAGATTTTAAAATAATTGTAACCAAATGTCAAAAAAATACATAGCCAGAATTTTGGAAGGAACTGTGGATAAGTGAAATCTTTGCAATCCTGAATCTTGTGAAACAGAGACACATATGTCTCTATTACTCCAATCTTACTTTTGTCACATTATTTAGATCTTTTATTTGTTTCATCAGTGCTTTGTAACTTTTAGAGTGCAGATTCTATACCTGTTTTGTTATACTTCTACCTAGGTGATTAATCTTTTGGAGTGATTGTAAACTAATCAATTTTTAATTTTTGTATCCCTAAGTTTATCACAAGTATGTAAACATAAGATTATTTTATGTGTGGATCTTGTATCCTATGACCTTGCTGAATTCACTCATTACTCCTCAGAGTTGTTGTTGTTATCGTTTTAATATAGTTTCCTTGGGACATTGTATACAGATGATTAGGGAGAATTTCCTATCTGTATGGCTTTAATTTTCTTTTTATGGCTGGTTGCACTGGCTAGAACTTTCAATACTACGCTCTGTAAGAGCAGTGAGAATAGATAGCCTTGCTTCGTTTCTGATATTGAGGAGAAAGCATTTATTCTTCTACCATAAAGTGTGAGGTTAGATGAAAGATTTTACAAATGCTATTGATTTGTAATGTCTTCCTCCATTTATAATTTTCTAAGAGTTTTTGTCACAAAGAGGCGTTGTTAAATTTTGCCAAAAGCCTTTTCTGCATTAACTGATGTGATGGCATGGTTTTTCTCCTTCAGCCTGTTGATGTGGTGGATAAGGCTGGCCGATTTTTAAATGTTGAAATATTGCTAGGATAACTCCCACTTTGTCTTGCTGTGTGCTTCTTTGCATATCTGAATCCAATGATTTCTAAAACATTTTTTGTTTCTGTTCATGAAAGGTATTAGTCTGTGTTTTTCATTTTTGTGCTGATTGTCTGGTTTAGTATTTAAGTGATATTGATCTCATAAAATAGTCCAGAAACTATTGGATCTTTATCCATTTTCTGAAAGATACTATTAGAATTGGTGTCAATGTTTGGTTGAATCTCCATTAAATTTATCAAAACAGGGAATTTTTGTCAGATCCTTTTAAAATTGTGGGTTAAATTTTGGTAATAGCATGGTATTCAGAGTATTTATTTTTTTGAAAGTTTTTTTCATTTTAATTATAATTATTAACACATTAATTATAAAAAAATTAATGAGTTTCACTGTGATATTTCTATACATGAAAATACTGTGTTCGATCATGTCCACCTCCTTTTTGCCCTCTCTCCTCCTCTCCCGGCCCCCTTCCCTGCCCTTAAGAGTCCTCCTTTTACCCTCTGGTAGTCTTCTTCTTTTCAGTTTCCATATGATATTGTTGTTCTGTTTCTGGCTTATTTCACTTGACACCATAATCTTCAGTTCCATCCATTTTCCTGCAGATGTTATAATCTCCCACTCCTCTTTACGGCTGAATGATACTCCATTGTGTCTATATTCTATATTTTCTTTATACATCCATCTGTTTACAGGCACCTTGGCTGATTCCATATCCTGGCTATTGTGAATATGACATGCAGGTATCCTTTTGTATCCTATCTGACATCATTTCCTTTGGGTATGAGATGGGATAGCTGATCCCATGGTAGTTCTATTTTTAGTTTTTTGAGGAAACTACATAGTTATCTATTGTGACATTTGACAGTTCCTTCTTGTGAACTCAGCCTTTAGTACTTCTTATAGGGAAAATTTCCAGTGATGTATTCTGACCATTTTCGTTAAACTAGGAATGTCTTACCCTTCATTTTTCCAAGTATAATTCTGCTGAAAATAGAATTCTTGGTTGGCAATTACTTTCTTCCGCACTTTGAATAGGCCATCCCATTTCATTCTGGCCTCTATGGTTTCTGATAAGAAGTCAGGTGTTAATCCTTTTCTTTCTTTCTTTCTTTCTTTTCTTTTCTTTTTTTTTTTTTTGTTAGAGCTTTTCTCTTTTTTCTCCTTTGTTTTTTCGGTACTGGGGATTGAACCCAAGGGTATAACTCCAGCCCTATTTTTAATTCTCTATTTTGAAACAGGGTTTCACTAAGTTGCGGAGTGCCTCACTAGGTAGCTGAGGCTATCTGCGAACCTGGATCCTCTGGTCTCAGCCTCCCAAATACTGGAACTGCATGTGTGCACCACCACACCTGGCTTTTTTTCTCCTTTTTTAAAATATACTTTTGTTGATGCATGGTATTTTTCTTAGTGCATTGGAATCACACATGGTAATGAGGTTCAGAGTGATAGGAAAATACATACACATAGCACGTGATGTGTTTCCCTCTGGATCCCCCCCCACTTCTTCTCCTTCCCCCTAAAAGTTCTTGAGTTGCTACTGATCATTTCTCATTTGTACACAGCATGACTTGAACTGTCGCCTTGCTCAAGTCTCCTCCACTGCACCCCTTCCCGTCTACTCCGTCACTCCCCTGGAGTCCCTCCTCCTTTATGTGAGGTCCCCTTTGCTCCCTGATTTCCCTCTAACTTCCACGTATGAGAGAACACATACAAACCGTTCACTCTCTGAGACTGCCTAATCTCACTTAGCATACTATTCTCTTTTCTGGCCATGCCTACATAGAGCTCTGAACAGGAGCCAAGAGCCTGATCTTCCACATCCCAGGAATACATTAGAGCTTCTGAAAGCCTTGTATTAAAATCTTATTTCCTAAAATATTCTTTTAGAGTTTTTCAGTAGCTTCCTGAGTTCACCTGGTATCCCCTGCCTCAGGCATCTGGCATGTTAAACAATAATGGCTAGGAGTTGGGTACAAACACTGTATTGGGATTTCTTGGCTAACCAAGGTGAGTCATGTCAGAAAATAGTACACCCTGTAAACAGAGCTTTCCATAGAGCTACCAGGTGGGTTAAATGGGCCAGGCAAGTCTGTGAGCTCCTGCCCCATTCTGCCCCCTCTACTTGTTGCTAGGTGCTATTTTTCATAGTTACCATAGTTGCAAGGCTGCTCAATTTCAATGCAACCATGGAGATCAGGAAGGGAACATGAGGATTAGGCAATTTAAAATATCACATAATTTGCTTGTGTTACTGAGATCAACTGTTTGGTTTGTTTTTCTTCAATAAACACTGTTGGTATTGTTGAATATATTTGGTTAATATTCAGTGTTCTTAATTTTTCGATTTTAACATTTTTGTCATTGATTTTGGTCCCAGTATTCTTACTGCTTTTATGCAGAGGCAGGTTTAGGAGTTATTTACCCAGGTATAGCAGAAGTGCTCCCCCACCCCTTCACTGTTTACCTATTTAAGTCTTTATATTTAGTGTGGACCTCTTCTAGACAGCACATAGTTATAACGTGTGTGTGTGTGTGTGTGTGTGTGTGTGTGTATGTGTGTGTGTGTTTTAAGTATAATCAGACACCTTTTATCTTTTATGTCTTTTTTATCAAAATTTGAAAGTTTATTTTAAGTCAAGGAAAGATAGAAGACAAAAACAGTTCTTCCCACATGTGGGGAATGGGTCCCCAAAAAAGAACAACTTACTTGTATGTCTTTTAACTGGTATGCTTATAATTAAGGTGATTTTCATATAGTTTAATTAATATCCACTACTTCAAGAGTTTTTTATGTATTGTACTAGCTATTCCTTCTTTCTTTCAGAATTTTATTGGTGCAATCTAATTAAATAATGTAGAAGATTCAAAGTGATATTTTTTATCTTTTATCTGCCTTCCTGATTTTAATGAAGCATTTTATTTGAGTTAATTTTTCTTCCCCCTTAGCGCATAGTTTCTACTTGTTTCTTCAATTTTTAGTGATAAACATAGAATTTACAATACACTATTAAATAATCTAGGCTCACATTCAAATGACATCCTACCATTTAACATATAGCAAAGGTACCTTTTAAAGAAGAATTCCCAATTTCTCCCCCTTGTCTCTTATGCCACTGAAGTCTAATCACCCAGTACATTGTATCTTTTTCTGCTTTAAATGGTTATCTTTTAGATCAATTAAGAATGATTTTTATTTTTCCTTACTTTATTCATTTTCTAATATTCTTCCTTTTATAATGCTGATGCAATTTTGCCAGTATCATTTTTCTTCCTTTAACATTTTTTGCTGGGCACATCCCTAATTTTTTGTTTTTCTGTGAATCTTTATTTCTCCCTTATTTTTTCTGTCATACAAATTTTAATTAATTTTTATTTGAGGTTATTATAGATTCACCTGCAGTTGTTAAGAAATAACAGAGTTCCCATGTACATTTTACTCACTTCCCCCAATAATATCATCTTGCAATGGTTTAGTACGATAGCAAACTACTGACATCAATGTAGTTAAGCTCAGAGCATCCCACCATCAAGAGGATTTCTTGCACCTCCCTTTGCAGCCTCATTCACTTCCCTTCTGTTCTTAAGCACTGGAAACTACCAATTGCATGTTTAAATGGTCTCATACAAAATTTCATAGTCTGGATTGGCTTGTTTTCAATAAGCATGGTTAGCTGATGTTCATCTGGGTTCTATGTCGTGCTGTCCTTCATAAAGCATGCTTATATTGTATGGTTCATGCCTGTAACATGAATCAATGAACTAAGCTCATGGATTTGGGGCAGGAGGTACAAATGAGAAAAGGAAGTCAGGTTTTATTTGAGCCTTTCACACATTTGAACATGGAAGAGAAAGGAGAGGGCTCTGGGCCTTTCTGTTGAGCATTCTAAAGCCACACAATTCTACAGCACTCTGTACTTGAAGTAGCTTTCATCTTTCACTGTGCCCTAGCTCAGTCAAGGACCAGTATTTTGTATTATAAATAATTTCTTTGAAAGAAAAAGCTTCCTCAAGGAAGCAAAAATTAAAGTGTTCTTTTTCCCCCAGTATTTATTACTCTAAATTCAACCTTTCATGCCCAGTTACAAATGATATATTTGCTTCCTTTAAAAAAAATTCTGTGCAATAGGGAAACCATTTTTTCTTTGTATCTTGCTTGTTGTAAGTCACTGTGAAAATGAATATAATTAATTGCCTAGTTATTTTTAAAGTTTTGTCTAAACTTGCTTTGCATTAATCTTTTAAGTCCAAACAAAACAAAAGTAAAAAGATGCATAATCCCTTGAAAACAAACAGCAAATGAGCCAATAAATAGATTATAAATTATACCTTATCCATCTTAAATGTTTAGGAAAAAAGATTAAAGATGATAGTGTATGTCTACAGGAGATGTGTTTACAATACTTCATAATTAAAATATGTTTAATGAAGTAATTACAAGTCTGCCATATCCTTTTATGTTAACCCTGCCCATCTCAAATGTGCTATTAGTTAAAGCAAGACAAAACAAACAAACAAAAAAAGCAATAGATGTGTTTAACAAATTTAACGAAGTCAATTGGAGATCAACCAACTGTTCTACAGTTGAGAGGTATTAGAAAGTGATTTCTAGTTGTTACAGGGGTTTCATAGTTTATGGGGAAGATACATTTTCAAAGAATTTAAAGTGTGTGTGCTAACATTAGAGAGAGATTTATGTAACAAACATACACAAAAATTTCCTTATTTTCAAATTGTTGTTAGGTTTAAGTAGAAGACTCAAGTGCATGCTTTAACAATTAATTGGGTCCTTATTTTTAAAACTACATTCAGAGAAGTCTGTGTAAGTTGGAGTTGATTTTAAGATGAGAAATAACAGTGGGAGATGAATGCAGGAGTCCCAGCTGCTGAGGCTTGCTGACGGAATAAAATTATTTTTTCATCCAGTTACCATAATTTTACACTTATGTGTAACTAAAAATGTCTCATTTCATCTTTGCAACAAGTATTTAGGGGAGGGGGGTGGAATGAAGGAATGGAATACCAATTTTTCTGTATTCCTGTTTTTCTCCCAAATATTTTCAGTTAATTAATGTTCAGGCTTAGAAGGAGAAATTCGAATGAAGTATTCTACCAGGCATCTATTAGGTCTCTGATTTATTCTTGGAAATCAAATTTGTATAGATAAGATGTGTGGTGTGGATTCCTTTAGGAATGTTAATGCTCAGAGTCTTTTTATTATTAATTTTAAAGGAATTATAGATATTTCAGGGCTCCCGTGCAATTCTGTGACTCCAATACTGTGTAACCTACACTGAACCAAAGTTTTCCTCTCAAGCAGCCTAGAGTTCATGGAGTGAATGTACCATGTAGTTGTTTTCTAGACAAGCAATCTAAACATTTCATTTCTCTCTTTCCCCTTGGGATAGGTTTATGTCATCATTTGGATTTGTGTTTCCCTGCGCCTTCTCCTCCTGGCTATTTCCTCTCATTACCTCATTCTCTCTCCCATATGTCAGTGTCTTCCAAAGCTGTCTCAGTGAACAGGCAGCTCGCTCTTCATTATGGTGAGTAATGATTTTTGGAACAGTCCAGAAGGAGTTCCATCTGAGGAAGGGCTCTTTCCAAGACTAAGAGAGGACAAGACACTGCCTACTCAAGATGCTTTGAGTGAGAAGAGCCTGCTATTTAAAACACATACAACAAACATGTAAAGATGGGGCACTCAAAGGAAACCCAGGGATTAGAGATGAATTGGTATAAAGGAAGTTTAATTGAATCACATGAATTCTTTGAATTCGTTGGCATGCTCTACATAGTGTTGCTAAACTAGATGGATAAAACCCATTTATCTGGCACCATTGAGACAATACTCTCATGAGCAAGCATATTTCATCTCAAAACCTTTCAACACCCACACCTGGCCAGGTGTATTTTAAGAAGAGAGAGAGCTGGGCATGGTGCCACATGCCTGTAATCCCAGTACTTGGGAGACTGACACAGGAGGATTTCAGGTTCAAGACTAGCCTCAACCATTTATGGAGACTCTCAGCAATCTAACAAGACCCTGTTTCAAGAACAAACAAACAAACAAAAAAAGGGCTGGGGGTGTAGTACCACCAAAAAGAATAAAAAGGGTGCACCGCTACTTGTATCTTGCTATATGACATCTTGTGCTTCCTTGGGACTTTGACAACAAGATGGCCATCACCGGGTATGGCTCCAAGACCTTGCGCCACTACCCCTGTGAGCCAAAATAAACTTCTTTTCTTTATAACTTACTCAGTATGTGGTATTGGGTTATTAGCAACAGAAAAATTGATGGTACATGTGCTTTGTTGTCTAATATTAGTTTGGGGGAAATTTGAAATCATTGTTATTTCAAATATTTCTTCTTTTCCTTCCTCTTTCTTCTCATATCCTCCTTATACAAACATTAAATATTTTATAGATATCCTCTAGTTCTGGGACATTCTATTCTAATGTTTCACTCTCTTTTCTCTTTGCTTTTCCATTTTGGAATTTTCTATTGACATATCCTCAAGCTCATAGATTCTTCCCCAAATCCTGTCCAGTCTACTAATACACCCATCAAGGGCATCTTTCATTTCCATTGCAGTGGGTTTCTTAGCTATAGAATGTGGCCGTGGTTCTTTCTGAGATTTTCCATCTCTCTGCCCACAGTGACCATCTGTTCTTGCATGTTTTCCATTAGCATACTCAGTCCATAGATCATAGTCATTTTGAATTTCTTGTCTAATAGTTCTGGAGGCCTGCTGTATCTGAGTCTGGTTCTAAGGTTGACTCCATCTCTTCTAGCTGTGTTCATTACCTGCAAGTATATTTTCTATTTTTTTTTCTTCAGAGCCAGATATGACATACTGGAAAAAAGAAGCATAAACAGGCTTTTCATAAGGCGGTACTGAGGTGCAGGGAGGAGAACCTTCTCTAGTCCTATGATGGAGCCTTAGCTTTTGTGTGAACATGTGCCTCTCTCTGGGCTGTGAACTTCGGTGTGCTGCTCAGTCCCTACCCACCACCTCTCTCAGGTGGAGCACAAGAGCCACAGTGGGCTGGCATTGGGCATCCACTTCTCTCAGGTCAGGGTGGCTCTGGTAAAACCCCAGCACAAGAGGTTGCGCCTAGCTTCTCGCGAAGGCAGACTTTGTGAGCTAGAACATAGAGTTCTGACATATTTCAAAATAGTCCCTATTCTTCTGCTGCTGAAAGCAGGAGGGTATTGTTCTGTGATATTCACTGTACTAATTTGGCAGAACTTCCAGAGTTAAAACTCACAAAAGGACTAGGGCTCTCCAGCGATCCAGTACCCTCGGAATATTGTTCTCTCCGAAGCTTGCCCCTGACCCTCCGGCAATTAGGACTGAGCTTGTGGGTTTCTGCTCCAGTAAATCACGATTCCCCATAGTTACCTGCCCCATCATCTTGCTCCTCTCATGGATCCAACAGGAGTTGCAGATTTTCAGGGTTTTTTGTTTTGTTTTGTTTTTTTGTCATTTTACTTTTTGTTTGCAATTCTCTTGATAGGGATTTATCTTGCTAAGAGGGAGGTTTACCCAAAGCTGCTAACCTCAGGGAAACATTGGAAATGACTTAAACAGCTATAAAGGTGATTGCTAAATAAAATAGTAGCTTAGCCATGTAATGGGACTCTCTAAGGCAGTAGCTGTTGGCTAGAGGAGATATTGCTCTCCCTGAAGATGATTAGAAACATCTAGAGTCATGTTTGATGGCCACCACTGGGCAGAGAAGTGCTACTGGCATCTACTAGGGAAAGCCAAGGGAGGTTGCTAAGCATCCCCAAACTGTGGTATCTGATCTCACTGGTACGCTTGGCCAAGTTTCTGTTCTTGACATGGCTTAGCACTGGGGATACCAGCCCTCTAAAAGCAGATAGCCTCTCTCCCATGTCTTTTCAATGATCTTGAGTTGACTGATGACTTTGGGATCCACATCTCTGCCCCTGCTCATGTTTTCCTCTCTCCAGCTGCCAAGCTTTGGCCAGGTGCTGGATGTGGTGTTCTGCTAGGGAGTAAGGCCCACCTCTAAAAGTCACCTTGGCTCCTCCTCCTGTGCAATCTTCCACCACGCAAGGACCAGCTGCCCATTAGCTCCCCAGGCTACTGACCTTCACGGGGTGTCTCTCTCCTCTTGTGTTAATACATTCACAGTCAGTTAGTCACAAATATCACAGTGTCTTTCCTGGAAAAGCCCTTGTTTCCTTTCTCATGTCTATTTTCACCAGTACTTCCTTGAACACCTCTTCACCACAGTTACTACCACTATCTCCAATGGTGATAGTTTCTGTTCTTCACAGTAACAAAGTGCTCTTGAGTCAACTGTATTATTTTTTCTTCTTCTTCCCCCTGTCCTAGGACTGGGCAGTGGTACTCAATCTCTCAGTCCTCACGGGTGCTTATCCCTGAAGCAGTGTGGCTAATGATCCAGATACAAACTTGACAAGCATCTGTCTTCACATTTCATACACACTATGGTTTAGATATAAAGTGCCCCCCAAAGACCCATGTGTTGAAGGCTTGATCCCAGTGCTACGATGTTCAGAGGTGGGCGGGGTTGGGGAAATGCTTGGCTCATGAGGGCTCTTGACCTCATCAATGGGTTAATCCATTGATGGCTGAGTAGACCACCAGGAAGTGGTGGAGGATGTGAGAGACGGGACCTTGGGAGGAAGTATGGCACTGAGACCTGCCCCAGAAAGGGGTTTATTTCCCCAGCCTCTACTTTTCCTTTTCCTTTTCCCTTTCCTTCCTTCCCTCCTTCCTCCTTCCCTGCTCTCTCTCTCTCTCTCTCTCTCTCGCTCTCGCTCTCGCTCTCGCTCTCCCCTCTCGCTCTCGCTCTCGCTCTCCCCTCTCTCTCTCCTCTCTCTCTCTATCTTTATATTTCTCTCTCTCTTTCTCTTTCTCTCTCTATATGTATCTCTCTCTGTCTCTATTTCTCTCAATATATTTCTTTTTCTCTCTGCTCCCTATCTCTCTCTCTCTTTCTCTCCCCCCCCCCTTTCTCCTTTCTCCTTTCTCCTTCCTGACTGCCATGGGCTGAACGGTTTTCCTCCTACCACCTCCTTCTGCCATGATGCTCTGCGTTGCCTCAGACCCAAAGCAACAGAGCTAGCAAGACCATGGACTGAAAGTTCTGGAACTATACGCTAAAATAAATCTTTTCTCCCTTATGTTGTTCATATCAGGTATTTTAGACATATTGATGAAAATGTGACTAAGGCATTCTGTGTCCTTGGACCAGTTCTATAGCCCTCTTGAACCTCAGTTCTTACCTACAGACTTGACTCATCCTACCTCTTTCTTATGGGGCTTTTTTTTTTAATTTTTTTTTTTTTGCAGTACTGGAGATTGAACTCAGGGGCACTCTACCTCCGAGCTACACCCCCAGCCCTATTTTTTTTTTATTCTTTATTTTGAAACCGAGTCTCACTAAGTTGCGGAGTGCCTCACTAGGTAGCTGAGGCTGGCCGCGAACCCAGATCCTCCGGTCTCAGCCTCCCGAATGCTGGGATTACAAGCGTGCACCACCACGCCCAGCTTCTTATGGGGCTTTTGAGAGCATTAGACCATGTGGTGAGTAGGACAGGTCTTTCATGTTCCAGATGCTGAGGAGGTGAGCTGGGTGACCTCCCACCCTCCATTGCTTCAGACCTGCCACCTATTTCTTGCTGTTCCTCACTGTCTGGCCATATATAGAAGACAAGGAATTCAATTTCCACCTCTGGTGAGTCACTCCTCATCTTATCCTTGACTTTAAGGTCATTTTTTTCTCCAGAAAGAGTGCTCTTTGGCCCCATCTCTGTCAAGCTTCATTTGTCTTAGATAATAATCTTCAAGTCTCCACCACCTGGTCTCCTCTGGGATCCCCCTCATTCCTGGTGCACTCTGTGCAATGTTATGGCCTCTCCAAACAAGGAATGCACAGGATCATTAGCTAGAGGACAGGAAGGAAAAGACCTTAAATATTAGGGAATGAGTCCTAGTAGCATGAGCTGTTCATAATACTTACTGCCCCCATGCTGGCTGCCAAGAGCCTCTCCTGAGAAGGCTGCTTGCACCCCCATCCCCTGGCACAACCCTCCCAAATCTCCACCCCAGGCAGCAGGCAGAGCTGGGGCCTTAGACACTGCCCTCTCCTCCACTAAGGCCCGTCCTTCACTCCTGAGGGAGCCTTGTCACATCTTGACTTGCCTGTGCCAGTAACAGTGCTATGGAGGGCAGCAGTGACTGGCAACTTTGACCCTGGGAAAATAGAAGTTCAAATCCTGACTGCTGTGTTCCTTCTCTCTCATTGTGTAAGTACAAACTGGGATAATAATAAAGAGCCTACCTCATGGGAGTGGAGTCAGGTTAACTGAGATGGATGCACCAACATGGCCACTGGGAGCCTGACTCCCAGACATCAGCACCCTGAGCTCCACCCAGAGTCAAACTGTACAGTGCAGAGGCCCCACTGGACCTACAACACAACCTCTAGTGAACGTAGGCCAAGATGGTGTGGACTGGCCTCCACTGAAGGCCAATTTCATGAGCAAAAATGATCACTTCCTATTTGCTCATAGGCAGAAGAAGTGCAGCAACCACCTCTGTGAGGTAAAGGGAAGAGTCTGGAGGTCAGAGGGACCCTCTTGAGCCCAGCTCTGGTGCCATCATGTGGCACTCCTGGCCTGTAGTGGCAGAACTGGAAGACAGCATTGTTGAAGAATGGGAATGGGAGGGGAAGTCTCCTGGGAACTGATGTCATGGTAACAGACACAACACAGCATGGCTGTTCAAGAGAAAGGATGCACAGTCTCTGGAGATGATCTTGGACACATAGACATTTCCTTGATCACTTTGGAGCTCATCCATTTACAATGTGACAGAGAGAGTCACCTGAAAGCAACAAAGGCATGCTTACCACGGCAGGCACCTAGCCCTGACCCTGGAGTGGAGGGAAGAACCAGCTTCCACTGTGTGACAGTGCCATCTCCCAGCCACAGGTGCACTCCCTGGGTCCCTGCTAGGTTATCTTTCATTTGCACATCAATCATAGTGAGCCCCGAAGATTTCTACATCCCCATTTAGCATCTAGAGAAGGATTATATTAGAAATAAGTGACCAAACATATGAGATTGAACTCAGGGGCATTCTATCTCTGAGCTGGATCCCCAGCCCTATTTTTATTCTTTATTTTGAAACAGGATCTCACTAAGTTGCAGAGGGCCTCACTAACTTAACTGAGGCTGGCCATGAACCAAGATCCTTCTGTTTCAACCTCCCCAGTACTGGGATTACAAGCATGCACCACCACACCCAGCTGCCCACAGCCCTTTTTATTTTTTATTTTTTATTTTTTTTATTTTGAAACAGAATCTCAATAAGTTACTGAAGTTGGCCTCAAACCTATGATCCTCCTGTTTCAGCCTTTCAAATACTTGGATTACAGGTGTGGACTACCATGCCTGGCATGAATAATATTTCTTTAAAATGTTATTTTCTTAGCAAAAATAACACACTTTTTTTTCTTTAACCTAGAGAGACAGGAACAATTATTATGCTAATCGCTGCCTTCTTTAAACCAAGATTTATTTATCGCACTGTCAATTTATGTTAAAAAAGCAAACTATTTATGTCTGAACCCCTAGTCTGCAGGGATGGATGTCTGGCCTTAGGAAGTGGTTGTCATGACAACATGGGGCTTTACCAGGAGCGGAGAGGGCTGGCTGCAGCTCAGGTCCCTTGGGCTGTCACAAGAAGTTCTAGGGACATGAGGGTTCCACTGCAGTTCCCGTTCTCAGTGCACAGAAGATAGCACCTCTCATAATGTCTGTACATCCCATTGTGTTGTAATTAGTTTTTCAACCACCACATCAGTATGGTGGATCTTCATCCATGGCCATGAAGATTGGCTCACTGAAGCATGAATGTTATAGCTAGCTATGGGATGACCATGAAGGGCTCAAGTATTAGTGTTCAGGTGATATAATTCAGTCATGAGTATTGTAATATCAGCAGTAAATAAGTCCACTGTGATGGGGTTACACAGCCTGGGAGGTACCCTGGGCCAGGGGGGAGTGGTTGAAGAGGGTAAGCCCTGGGGATGTGTCCAAAGGGCCTGTGTTTGCTTGTTGACTCTGTCTTGATTTTGGCCTCCATGATGTGAGAGCAGAGACTTTCTCCCTCCTTTTCTCTGTTTCTCACCACCATGCCCTGAGATCTATAGGCTCTGGCCTCACACGAACGGAACCTGGAATTTTCAAGAAACAGTGAGCAAGTAAATCTCTAAGTTCCGTAGTCAGCTGCTTGGCTTATAGTAGTGAGAATCTGGGCTGAAGCAATGAGTTATTCACTTCTCCATGTGCAGTAAGTGCCTCTGCACCTTCCCACCCTGGCCCAGCAGTGCCCACATGCCTTTTAATTTGTCCATAGCTTGACCAACTGCCTACTTTTCAGAGCCTGGCACCACAGCACCCACCCAGCCCACCCATTTATCCCTTGGGCCTGTTGATATGTTGACCTGTGCTTCTTCAAACTTTTTGGTTTTCCTGTTCTGTACTCTATTCCCTTTGACCTTTCTCAATTGTTTAGCATCATCTTTTTCTGTTACACCAATGAATCTTAAGGAATAAATGGGTCACCATGGTCTCAACTTCATGCCCAGAGTCCTTGGAACTTACAAAAGGAAATTCAGGTTGCAGTTACCAGTACCAAGGGATGAGACCTCCAGGTAAAGCATTGTGAGCAAGGTGAGAAAAAATCGAAGTTGTTTAGAATTTCAGTAACTCCTCCTTAGCCAAATTATGGGACATAGAAAAATGTGTCTAGTATTCTTATACAGAAATCTGCCCTGCTATTGTTTGTGCTAAAGAGGAAAATACAAGTTTAAGTGAAGGAGAAATAGTTGGCAGAAATCCAGAAAGGTTTCAGTCCCATTTCACGGCCATGTGACAAGAGAATGTATTAAAAATCATGTTGAACTTTGATCACTGGCATCTAAAATTGCCATATGTCAAGTTACTTTCAATTCTGACAAATAAGTTGGAAACTTGCTGACGAAAATTCATAGGAGAGACTCAGAGAACAAAGTGTTCTAGAACCATTTAAAACACTCCAAGAGTCAGGCATTTTAAGTGTTTGAATTTTTTAAAAAAGTTCTTGAGGGTAATTTGTTTTCCAGTTAACTTAAATGTTGGATTGTTACCCTTCTGAATATAAGAGCTGAAATTTTGAAGATATCAAGCATATTTTTTAGCCCCAGAAAATTTTCATTTTTATGAAATAAATGACAATATACTACTATAGTACAACATTCTACACATGGTAGATACTATCCTGTAAATCTATTTTTTCTTTTTTCCTCTCTCAAATTCTTTCTTGGTTTTCCTCTAAATTTTCAGCTAAATTACTGAGCAAAGTGCAAAGACATATTTTTAATATTAAAAATAAGACAGCCAGGTGTGGTGGCGCATGTTTGTAATCCCAGTACTTGGGAGGCTGAGATGGGAGGATCTGGCTTCACAACCAGGCCAGCCTCAGCTACTTAGTGAGATGCTCCACAACTTAGTGAGATACTGTTTCAAACTAAATAATAAAAAATAGGGCCAGAGATGTAGCTCAGAGGTAGAATGCCCCTGAGTTCAATCCCTAGTACTGCAAAAAATAAAATAAAATAAATAAAATAAAACAGACAAACCTCAATAAAGAAGAAAATGTGCTGTTAAAAGAAGTTCCAAATAAATGAAAAAAGACAAATAATTTATGCTCTTACTTTTCTATGGATCTAATACAGGCAAATTCATATAAACAGAGAGTAGAATAGTCATAACCAGGAGCTAGAGGGAAAGAGAAATGAAGAGATTTGTTCAAAGAGTACAAATTTTCAGTTACACAAGAAAAATAGTGTAGGGATTATAAGACAGTTGGTCTTAAGTGTATTCAACACTGTACAGACAAAAGACAGCTATAAGGTGATGGGTAATGTAATTAGATGGACTATTATTGTCATCATTTCACAGTATATCAAAATATCATAAACCTGTTCAATGTAGACAATTAGTGTTTGCCAATTTTATCTCAAAGCTGGGAAGAGTTATAAAAAACAAGGTCAATGGTAAGAAATTGGTACTTATAAAAGATACACAGTGTGACAATTTGATTACATGTATAGTTTCTCACATTTTCTTTGACAAGGCTGTATAACTAAAATGTTTAGGTTAACAACATAGTGCCAAGGAAAGACATACAAGCACAAGCAGTTATGTGTAGTAAATGAACACACGTACTAAAGTTCATGTTGATGTTTGACCTTCTTTATGTTGTTTTCTTATTCAGACAAATTAAAGACCCCTTTTTTGTGCTTCACTTAAATTTTAAAAAGTAAAACCTAATTATCATGGAACAGTAAAGAAAAGCCTACATTTAGGTGCCAGCATTCTTGAACCCCTCTAGTAGGGCACAAGCTGTATACAAGGGGGGCTTCCCATGGAGGCTGGCTCCTCCCCAGGCAACACACAGGTGTATATGGTTCACTAAAAAGGAGGTGGTTGATAACACAAAGTAGTATGTCTCCACTCCCTGGTGTTCATGGGAAAGAAGGCCCACACCTTAAATTAGCTTTGAAGACTGAGGAGCAGGTCTGAGAAAGGAAAAACGACACATTGCAATTTACAACTAATCAACCATCTCTGCCTCATTCTGTTTCTACTATTTAAAAAATGTTTCAAAATAAAAAATTTTGCCTAAAATGTTAACCCAGAAAATATTATCTAAAATTTCAAGGTAATTTTGATTTGCATCTCTCTGATTGCTAATAATGTTGAACATTTCCTCATTTATTCACATGTTATATTTCTTCTTTTGTGAAGTATCTATTTAGATCCTTTGCCCTTTTTTTATTGGGTTATTTGTTTTCTTAGCTGTGAGTTTCTTGAGTTCTCTGTATATTCTAGATATTAGTCCTCTATTGAAGGAGTATTTGGTAAAAATTTTCTCCCACTCTGTGGGGTCTCTGTTGAGATTCTTGATAATTTCCTTTGCTGCACAGAAGCTCTTCATTCTAATGTAATTCCATGTATTGATCTTCCTTTGAGTTGCTTGTTCCCTTTGTGTCTTCTTGAGAAAGATTTTTACCTGTGCCTATGTGTTGAAATGTTGGAAATTTTGGGCCTATACTTCTTTTATCAAGTAGCTGCAACGTCTCTGGCCTGACTTCCAGGTCTTTAATCCATCTTGAATTGACTCTTGTGCAGAGAAAGTCAGGTTTATTTCCATTTTCCTGCATATGGATAACCAGTTTTGCCAACACCACTTGTTGAAGAGGCTATCTTTTTTCCAATGTATGTTTTGGCTCCTTTGTCAAAAATCAATTGACTGTAAGTGTGTGGATTTGTTTCTGAATCTTCTATTCTGCTCCATTGGTCTGTATGTCTGTTTTTGTGCCAGTACCATGCTGTTTATATTACTGTGGCTTTGTAGTATAGTTTGAAGTCAGGTATTGTGATGCTTCCTGCATGGTACTTGTTGCTAAGAACTACTTAGGCTATTCTGGGCTTTTTGTTGTTCCAAATGAATTTAAGGACTGATTTTTCTGTCTGTGAGGAGTGACCTTGGTAATTTAATGGGTATCACATTGAATCTATAGAATGGCAATCATCAAAAACACAAACAACAACAAATGTTGGCGAAGGTATGGAGAAGTGGAAACCCTAATACATTGTTAGTAGGATTGCAAATTAGTGCAACCACTTTGGAAAATAGTATGGAGGATCCTCAGATGAATGGAAATGAACCTACCATATGATCCAGGAATACCACTTCTGGGTAACTACCATAAAAAATGGAAACCAAATTATCAGAATGATTCATGTGTATCTATGTTTACAGCTGTACAATTCACAATTACCACTGTGGAATCAGCCAATATGTCCATCAACAGATGAATGGATTCCAAAACTATAGGATATGTACACAATGGAATTTTACTCAGCCATAAAGAAGAACAAAATCATGTCATTTGCAGGGAAATGGATGCAACTGGAAAACATTATGCTAAGTGAGATTAGTCAGTCACAAAAAGTAAAAAATCATGTACACTCTCCCTAATATGTGGAAGCTAGGGAGAAAGTGGGACATAAGAGGTTCTCGAGATAAAGAAGGAAAACCTTAGATGAGCAAAGAAGGTGACTTAATTGATGGTGATGGGGGGGAACACCCTAATGCACATCATGTACTTTCACAAACATATCAAAGTAAATCACTAAACTGAACTTGAGAAGGAGGGAGGGCAAGGGAGTGGGGCGGTAATTGGGGAAGGGTTAAGTGAGAAATGTGTGTATGTATGCCTTTACTAGCTTGTACCTAACAAAGATGTATGAGTACCAATAAAAAATATATATTAGCACACATGTTAGTTGTTATTTATGAATAATTATATATTTGTATATATAATTAAATTATTTATTAAATTTATTAAATTATTTATTAAATTATTTAATAAATTTATTAAATTAATTTTATCAATTATTAATGTAATATTACATATATTAAACTATACATATATTAATTAAATATCCATTGTATTTATATAATGATTTATATTATATAAATATAACATATTTATATAAATCTATTAAATTATATGTAATTATATATGTGTATATGGATATATGTATACATATATCTCAATAGATATATATACATATACATATAATGATTCGTATGGATATATATATATACTATGTATATGAGTGTATATGTATGTGTTATATAGATGAGAGATAGATTATAGATAGATAGATAGATAGATAGATAGATAGATAGATAGATAGAATGTTCTAAAGACATCTAAACGCTCAGTTTGCCTAACATTGTCCTACTCACCACCATTGGCCTTTATCTATCATAGCTCCTCTCTTTTAAGGCAGAGTATGTTCAATGCTAGAATCAATCATGAATCAGTGGCTTTCAGGAGAAGATAATACCCCATGAATTTAGTTCTGTTTGGGGATCTCAAGACAGCACCCTCAAATTAGCCAAGTCACTAGAAGGACTGACAAGACAAATGAGCAGATGCATTCATGGTCAAAGCATATTATAGTAAAAGATACATAGAACAGCAACAGGAGAAAACAGTGTGTATTTAGCAGAGTCTGAAGTGTCCAGGCACGGGTTTCTAAGTCCTTCCTTCTTCTGGAGGGGTGTCTAGTACCTTCTTGCCAGTATGAGTGAAATGTCTCCATGGCAGTGAGTGCAAACCGAGGGCTCCAGGGCTTTCATAGCTGACTGGCCATGAAGACATCCACGGTAATTGGAATCAGGACCCCAGCAGTGGAGCCATCAATCTTGATGTTCATTCAAAACAGACCTGAAAAACTGGTAAGGTAGGGTTCATTTTCCCAGACGTAAAAAATAAATCATTCATCATTATGATTAAAAAATAATAACCACCAGAAAGCCACACTCACAGGGTTGGCTGTAGGTTAATTCAGTGATGGTGTCAGAATTCCTTGGGGACACATAGATACAGAGCCTGGAAACCTGCTGTGTGGACTCTTATGTTATGCTTCTAAGGTCTCACTGAAGTGACTGGTTTATACATCTGTTAACAGAGATTTCCAGTACACAGGGAAAGACCACTGTGCAGTTTCCCATTTCAAATCAGGACTCCCTGTTTTAGTACTTGTGAGAATTTGATCAAAGTAATCTGGTGCATTATGGCCCAACTGTCTTATCTGTAAAATGGGATTCATGACAGCCTGTGGAGTCAAGTGTCCTTTGAGCTGAGATGAGGTCATTTAGAAGCTTGGTTCTCAGAGCTCTGGAGGCTGGGAAGTCCACAGTCAACATGTCAACCGGTTGGGTGTCTGCCAAAGCCCATTGAGTTGGTTTCCAAGATGGTGCCGTGTGGCCATGTACTCATGTGGTAAAGGCAGAAGAGCAAAAGAGGAGGAGACAGCGCCCTCGAATCTCTTTTGAATGGCATCTTCATTCAGGAAAGCGACACCCTCATTAATGGCTTCAACTCCTTAAAACTCCTCCTCTTAATAGCATCTTACTGGTGCTTAAGTTTCAACATGTGGACTTCAGGCAACACATTCAGACCTTGGCAGAGCCTCGGGTCATGCACTATCAACTCAACCTATGGAGGGACGGGAGGTAAAAACCCTGGACACCAAGGTTCCAGTAACCCCCTGGCTGGCAGTACTCCACGCACATATTTGCATACCTCAGAACTGAGAGAAGCAAGCACTGTAAACAACTCCGCAGAGAAAGAAAAACTGGAAGCTTCCTGCCTCTTACCCACTGGGCCCTCCCTGCTATGCCTGTTCCTTCCCTTGGCTGATTTTAGCCTGTATCTTTTTGCTGTAATAAACTGTAACTACAAGTATAATACCTTGGCTGAGTGTTTCCATTCTTTCTAGTGAATGATGAACATGGGGATCCCTAAATTTATGGCATCATGTTAGAGTCAGAAGCTAAAGGAAGTATTGGAGATCCCCACATTTTGCAATTTCTTAATCCTTAAAGTATATTTCCTGCATTTTCAAGTCTAAATTTGTTCCTACATTAGTGCAAAGTTTCAAATATTGAATAAAATAGAAAAATCGAGAACAGAGTTATATCTAATTTACCAAAAATTGTCCATTGCAGACTCAAACTTTCATACCAATCACAAAACCACAATTGTATTTTATTCAATATTTGAAACTTTGCTAAACAAATAGGAAAGGGGCTTGCTTTTTCTGATGAGATTGACGGATGAATGAAGAAACTAATAAATATGTGATAAGTAAGCCTTCACCTCTGGCAGCAATAGTAATGAGGAAATTTATAAAATAATCACACTTTAGCACAGGTTGAGCTTGGACCAATTTTAATCCTGAATTCAAATACTCAGATGTGCCCAAAGACTCCTCTCTTAGAGAAAAATCTTCAGAAATTCTTAAAGGAAGTATGGACATGTGACCTATGGTCAAAAACCAGAGACTACATCACCAAACAATCCTCCCCAGAGAAAAAGGGTGGGTGCTGATAAAAATGAGAATTGGAAAAAAAGAGACAAAGCTATATCTTTCTTGACCACACATACCTAATAAATCAGGTCTTGTTTCACGAAGTATAATTATTAAGTGTGCTTAGCTTGGTTTGCCGGGACAAAGGAGCGAATCAAAAAGATATTTCAGTGCATGAAATAATTAGCATTTCAGCCTTGCAACCACTCTGAGAACTTGTGGTGGGGTTGTAGTCCCAGGGGAAATCCATTCCCAGCCTCAACCAAAACCACGTGCTGAATTATAGAAAAGAAGCAACTACTTCTTCTCTGAGTCGGGCTTTTGGTCCCATAGATTCCCCAAGGCTGTCATCTGCCATTGGGTCTATCACATTAGCATTTAGAAACATCACTTGCTCCCAAGAACTCTGAGTGACAACCAATGTCTGATGTTTGGGCTCCACCAGCAAAAGGAGTAAAATGTTATTCTTTCAACACTCTCCCTTCTGGGAAGTGATCCAAATATGTGATACTCAACACATTTGTCAATATAGAATTTATGGTGCTGTTATGCAGCAATATCATCTTATAATTGCAGCTTATCATAATTGAGTTTAAATCCTTTAATATTTAATCTGTGATCGTTTCAAGTGGCTCATCCTAATTCATCGGCAGTTAAGAACTCTATATGCATAGTTTCGCCTGATCTTTATGTAACTAAACAGAGATATGTGTTTTCCAGCCCATTTTGCAGGTAGAAAGCCTGTCTTAGGTTGCTTGGTGTTACTATGACAAAACACCTGTTGCTGAGTTATGTATAAAGAAAAAGAGGAGCCGGGCATGGTGGCGCACGCTTGTAATCCCAGCATTTGGGAGGCTGAGACCGGAGGATCCGGGTTCGAGGCCAGCCTCAGCTACCTAGTGAGGCACTCCGCAACTTAGTGAGACCTGTTTTCAAAATAAAGAATACAAAATAGGGCTGGGGGTATAGCTCGGAGGTAGAATGCCCCTGAGTTCAATCCCCAGTACCGCAAAAAAAAAAAGAAAAGAAAAAGAGGTTTATCTGGTTCATGATTCTAGTGGCTGGGAAATCCAAATACCATGACATTGGCATCAGTTGAGTGTCTCTCTGGGTGCTTCACAACATCAAAGATACCCTCCACTGGCAGGAGTCAGTGAGAGAGAGAGAGAGAAAGAGGTTACATGGTGATAAAGGAACAAAAGAGTGGAGAAGGGCCAGGATGAGACTTTTTATAACAGCTTTTCTTGCAGGACCTGATCTACTCTACACCCACCGCACTCCATGAGACCTGCTCCATCAAGTCCCTTCCAAGAGTCACAACCTCGACTCCTTCCTCTTGGTTCCACCTCATAAAGGTCCCACCACCTTTTCACAGCATCACACTGGGACCTGCATATCTAGCACATGAACCTTTGGGGAACACACTACACCCGAACCACCCAGGAACTTGGGGTGAACTACAGAGTGCAGTGTTGCAGCCACGACTGTGTTATCAGACAGTCCATGGTCAAGCCCTGCCTTCCCCATTTGCATCAGAGAGTTTGGTTTGCTCAGCTATTTGTTAAGTAGCAGTAATGTGTTAGCTAGCTTTCTGTCACTATGATTAAATGCCCGTGGTTATTAACTTGTAAAGAGAAAAGATTTGGGCTCAAAGTTTGGGAGGTTCCAGTCTTAGATTAGGAAGATGTATTGCTTTGCTTTGGGACTCTGGTGGGCATGTCACGTGGCAACAGTGGAGACTGCAAGATGAAGCAAATGGCTCACCTCATACCCAGGTAGCACAAGAGAGAGTTGAAGGGGAAGAGAACAGGGTCATAGCACCCACTTCAGAGCAAACACATAGCAACGCAAGGACCTCCTGTTAGGCCTTGTCGCCTACTGGTGCCACCAACTGTGATGTGTTCAACACATGGATCTTTGGGGGACTCTGTCCAAACCACATCAGGAGGTTATACTACCTTCTGCACTTCTGCATAGGGCTATGATATCTGTGTGTGTGTGTGTGTGTGTGTGTGTGTGTGTGTGTGTGTGTGTGTACTGTACAAATAGCTTCACAGAGGCCTGAAGTAGCAGGAGTGTGCAATTAATATTTATATTATTTTCATTGCTATTACTAGGCACATCAAGTAACTAATCACAGATCTTTATCTAGCAAATGTCATTTGCAAGATTAGGACCCAAAATCCTAGTTTTATGTCCAGCACTCATTCCATTGTTCCAAAAAGGCAAGTCCTTGCATGAACAACTTGGGACTAATGGCAGTGATTTGGTGGTTGACTGAATTTAATTTTTTCTCTTCAATATGATGGAAGAGAAATTTTACTCCTGTCATTCACCTTTGATTTCCTCAATTCTGAATCTTTATATGCAAATACATGTCTGAATATTTTCAAAAATTGAGATATAGCCATCCCATCCTCTGAGTAGCTTATCAAATTCAGCTTCTCTGAAGTTTTAAAACTTGAGCAAATAAATCCTTACCATGAGGATTTGGGGGTGGATATTAAAGCTTCTACTTGAAAACAAGTACCATAGGATGTAGCATTACAACCTGCATTTCTCTCCCTAAGTAAGAGAATATAGCTGATATGCATGAGTAATAGTACTGCCCTGTGATTCATGCTGTGATTGAACCCAGGCCTGGAAGCCCATCCCACAGAAAAATCTAAGTTCGAGAGACATATACTGGGGAGAAAGAAAGGCTTTATTCAGGGACAAAGTATGGAGATTAGGAGCCCATGCTTGCAAAGCAAGAGGTCCAGATGAAAGGGAAGGGAAGGGAAGGGAAGGGAAGGGAAGGGAAGGAAAGGAGAGAGGAGAGAAAGAAAGAGAGAGGGGGAGAGAGGAAGAGGGAGAGGGAGAGGGAGAGGGAGAGGGAGAGGGAGAGGGAGAGAAAGGAGTTATCAAAAGATAAGAAGATCCCTGTCTTTCCTGGAATAAGCATAGGTCTTTAAGAGTCCTTTAAGAGTCCTCTTTTCACTCCTTTCATGATCTGCTGTTTCTGGTCCTGGAAGCTGGTTAGTGCCTTTCTCTTTGAAAGAGGAGAGAGAGTAGGCAAGTCTAGGTCAGGTTAGCTCTGTATTATGATTCTAAACAACATTTCTCAAATGTTAAACATGTCTATGTGCAGAGATGAGCATAATCTGAACAAAAGTTAAGGCAAGCAAAGGATACAGACACAGGAAGGAAGGAAGAGAGGTCCAGCCTCTTCCCCCCATGGGACAAAGTGAAGAACCAGTGTTTCCAGCAGAAGTGACCTTCAGGTCTCTGAAGGATAACCTAGGTGACCATTTATCATCATAAGACATGCATTAGAGGTATCAGCTAGTGGGAGACAAATCATGTATTGCCCACCTGTGTGACTTCCCAAATTGTTGACTTTTAGGTCCATCAAGAGCAGTTGAAAAAAAATCTACTTAAGTTTGTTCCTCAGTAAAAACAACAGAGATATATTGCCAAGGTTTATTTTCACACTGGTTATATTATTTCCCCATCAGGAATTATTTGATAGAATGAAAGTTGGAGGTTTAGCTTCCATCTCTTTTCACATGAATGGTTAATTAGGTAGACAAGGGATGGGGGTAACCTTAAAATTAAATCAAGTATCATCTGCTTCTTGCTGACTTTTTTGTTGTCATTTATAAGATTTGTCTGATTTCCAGAAATAAAATATGTAAGAATATGAGTCCTTGTTTTTAATTTTTATGTGGGTTGGACCCACCAATTTAAGCTACTAGTTCCTAATTGATCCACCACATGAGAATGAAAAAATAAGAGATAAACTTCCTGGGAGGAAGTCTTGGTCTACCACATCACTAATCAGTATTTCTGGTTAACAACTAGGAGGGCTTGTGATATTAAGTGTCTTGGCTGAATAAGCAAACAATAAAGAATCTGAAGACAAAGAACCTAACATCAATGTAAGTCTGTGTCCATTTGCAAATGGCTTTCCTGTACCTAAAAAGGAGATACGCTTACACTTTGTCCAAATCACTCAGCGTTTACAAACCGGGGAGGAAAAATTGATGTGAATCTGTGAGGCCAAGCTTTTACCATGTTTAGAAAACATTTTCTTGAGGAGAGAAAAAAGGTGTTGTTTTACTCAGAAATATAGATACTATGTGTGGAGTAAGAGATTTCATTGAATCTTCTAATGCATTTGGCTTTGTTATTCATTATTTAAAAATATAGTACTAAGAACTATTTCACCACAATGATTTCCCCCAAATCTTTAAAATTTAGAGCTAAATCTTATAATTATATTATTGAGAAATGGCAGGAATGGAGATTATTTTGTCTAACCTCTTCATGTTCTAGAAGATCATTTGTCCTTGGGTAGGCTTGTGTGATAGTGAATTCTACAGAGTTATCAGCTGGGCTTGGACCAAGATCCAAATCTTTGTGTTAGACTCACAACTCTTAAGTATTCTTTTTTTTTTTTTTGTGGTACTGGGGATTGAACTCAGGGGCATTCTACCTCCGAGCTATACCCCCAGCCCTATTTTTTATTCTTTATTTTGAAACCGAGTCTCACTAAGTTGCGGAGTGCCTCACTAGGTAGCTGAGGCTGGCCGAGAACCCGGATCCTCCGGTCTCAGCCTCCCGAATGCTGGGATTACAAGCGTGCG